>CM039122.1:39595038-39615897 GCA_022036555.1 Microstegium vimineum
GAATTTTAAAATTAAAAATTATTTTAAAAAATAATTATTTTGATTGAGACTAATTTAGAGAAAATTTATTAAACCTAATTAGTATGATTTAATAATTAGTGCTCAGTAAAAAGGGAAACTAATAATAGATTAATTGGTAAAAACCCGTCTTCTGAATTAGCTACGACTTTGTAGTTATTTTTAAAAACTAGTTCTTTGTTTATTTCCTTTTAAAATTAACTTTACGGACATTCGTTGTGTTAGGATAAATTTTATAAAATGGGGCGCGGGACAGTATTTTGGGTTTGCAGTGTGGCCCCGCGTGACCCGGGTTATTGGATTAATTCATCCCCTAGTGTCATGTCACCCCGGATCGATGATGACCCTTAGCCCCTTGGGAAGCTGCTAAGTAATATTAAAGAGAAGTTTTTTTTTTCAAATAGTAAAATAAATTTTTAAAGGGATGGTTTTAAAACCCTTTTGTTTAAATTAAAAAAAAAATTTTTAAAGTGAAAATTTTTAAAAAACCGGACGGTTACAAATTTTAAAAAAAAAGATTTTGGGTTTTATTGTAAGAATTCAAGCCTATTCAATTGAATTATAATTTTTTATGAATTTTATAAAATATCTTTTTTGACTATTTTTTGGGAAAAAGGTTTTATATAAATTTTGATTTTTAATTTCTAAATTTTTTTTTTGGGTGAGTTTTATCTGAGGTTTTTTAAAAAAATTAAAAATTTTTAAAATTAAAGAATTAAAACCCGTAAAATTTAAACCCCCAAAATTATTTTAAAAAAAAAATAATACAAAAATTTGGATTTTGGGGATAAATGAAAATTTTTTGGGCCCCACAAAAAATTTCCAAAACGGGGGATTTCTAAAATCATATTTTCCAAAAAAATGATTAAAAAAAGTTGTCTTTAAAAATAAGGGAAATTTTAAGAGGGTAGTTTTATTAAAAACCTTTTTGTAAATTGTTTCCCACCCGGGTTTGAAGCTAAAAGGGTGACCCCAAAAAAAAATAATTCTAAAAGATGTTTTAAATAAAATCCCCCCGGCCCTTTATGCGGGGCAATAAAAAGTTAGAATTCTTGTTAATCGCGATTATTGAATAGCTCTGTGTGGCCGGAGCCTACAGTGTTAACTCTGTGTGGCCGCATGAGCTAGCTAAGTTTGCTTAATTTAATACTATAATATAAAAATACAAATAATCGCGAGTACCCTGTGTGGTTTGGTGGTGTAGAGGAAATGGATTCTCTGTAGCTAGTCAATCGGCGGCGTGCCGTCGTCGTTGCTCACCGGCGCACGACATGTAGACGTAAATAAAAGCGGCCGGCGACCTAATTACTAATGTAGTTTCGTCGGTCAATCGCCGGCTATTTAGGCAGCATATATATATCAAGCGCGAACTGCCTCCGTCCAAGAAAAAATATAATTCTAGTTTTAAATCTAGACACATATTTATCTAGATTTAAATTTAGAATTGTATTTTTTTCTGTTGGATATTGGACAGAGAGACTATGCAGTTATTTTTGACACATGCGATGTAAATGCCGACGCCCCGGTCGGCCAACAACTGATCTCTGTTCTGTTGCAGAATTGCATATACAGTACGGAGTAGGAGTATGTCCTTGTTTAAAAGGACGCCGGGCTCGGCCGGGCATCACCAACCCAGATCCATGGCCAGACCAGATGTGCATCAACGACCGGCGGCTATGCATGATCCTCTCCTCCCTTTCCCGGCCCTGTCTCTCTCCTGGTGCTATTGTTGCATCTTTTTATTTTGAAATGGATTCTCCCCGGCCGGCCCTCTTGATGATTCAACTTGTAGGGTTCATGTCAGAATAATACTCCTATATTAATATGTAATCCCTCGACAGAGAGGGAGTAAATGAGGACATCCAAGGCGCCTCATGCACCGTTCAATACTCTGTTAGATTTAATGTGGGCTAGCCCAATATTTTATCTAATTAAATTAAATAATTCTAAGACTTGTATTAAATATTGTGCGCTAATATTATATGGACGAGATGTTGGAGTGAGACACATGAATGTGGTGCATGTATTTGTTTTGTAATTCAAGTCACTTATGGCCGGGAGTTATAGGAGTTTTTCTCTCTTAAATGACATTATGGGCCGGTAGTTTTGTCTTAAATGATGAAGGGAGTTTCTGCTTCTAATGGTGAAGTTACGGGGGTTTCTGCTCATGAAGGCAGGAGTTTCTTCTGTGAGCGTCTCTTCCGCTTCGACTCTTGAACTCCCGCGGTGTCTGTTCTGTTAGCATAATCCCGTGCATATCTCTTTATCATGTAAGATAGAGTTAGTTACATATCTTTGTGATATGTTAGTTGAGTTAGTTGGTCATTGCAATTGTAAACGGCCAGAACTGTGCTGTGTTCACGGTGCAGCCTAGAGTCCGAACTCACCACACTACGCATGAAACGTTCCCGTGCCAAAGACGAGCGCGACACAGCTGAGCGGGCGTGGCGGGGATCGCGGTGGGTTGTTGCAAGCACCGTATAAATAAAGAGCAACTAGCGTCGTTGAGAGTTGCAGCATTGCAGCGAAAATACACCTGTGTCTCGTGAGTCCCTGGGCGACGTCGTGCCAGCGAGATAGAGTGAGAGCGCTGCGTTGTCGATCAGCGTCGGGTTGCCAATCTCGGTGACCGGCGCCAACACGTGGTATCAGAGCCGCGGTTAAGCGAGGAAGAAGCGCGTCATCCCTTGGAGGAGCCGACGGCGGAGGAGATGGGCGACGTCGCGACTTCAGCAGGCGGGGAGCGCGTTCGGGAGAGCTCGCTCATGTGGCCAATGTTAACTCGCTCGAATTATGCAGAGTGGGTGATGTTGCTTCAATGCAATTTCGAGACGCTCGAGATTTGGGACACGATCGAGCCCGGAGGTGCAGGCGTGAAGAGATCCCGCGACAGACAAGCGATGGCCGGAATTCTTCGGTCCGTCCCTCAGGAGATGTGGTAGCTGCTGGGCGCGAAGAAGAACGTCAAGGAGGCGTGGCTAGCGGTGAAGAGCATGCGCGTAGGCGCAGATCGCGTCAAGGAAGCAAACGCTCAGCGCCTGTTAAAGGAGTTTGAGAACATTGGGTTCAAAGATTCCGAGATGGTGGACGAGTTCGCCTTGCGGATCGGCGCACTGGCGGCAGATTTGCGCACAGCCGAGGAGACGATGGAGGATGCCAAGGTCGTGAAGAAGATGCTGCGAGTACTTCCTCAGCGCTACTCACAGATTGCGATCTGGATCGAGACCTTGCTTGATCTGAACACTCTTACCATTGAAGAGCTTGTTGGTCGGCTCAAGATGGCAGAGGACCGGCTCGGGATCGAATCGATCTCCGTTAAAGCCGGCAAGTTACTCCTAACTGAGGAGGAGTGGGTGTCCAAGAACCTGATGAGGACATCAACACCACACCAATACCATCTCCAGCACCACTTGGTCCTATTACTCGTGCTCGTGCCCGTGAACTCAACCATCAAGTAAGTTTATTCTCAAACTCTTGTCCATTATATTTAGACAATGGAGACACGTGCACTCTTGTTTTGCTCAGGAACAATGGAGAGGATCAGCGGGACACGGGATGGGCGCTAGCTGGATTTGGACTGCAGGACAGCACCAACTTGTGATGGATGCCACGACTTCATACAGACTCCGATTGGGACATTCTCGCACTTTTTGGAAAGCTTATCAAGTCTACTTTCCAACGGATCCAGAACCAAGGCTATATCTTATCGGACACATCCATAGTAGTCGTTTTTGTACCGAGTCCTTTTCTGTCCACCGGTGCTGTGTCGCCTTAATTTGGGCTGATGGGCCATGTATCAAGTTGGGTCCATTAGGGATGCGTCCTAGGGTTGGAGAACGACCCCAACACCCTTGTGGTCGTCCTCCCAACTCCTTATAAGTTTTTAGAGCCGCCACAAACAGTTGAGGTTTTGTTTCGTCGAGTTAGCTATTGCTACCGCCTTTCAGCGCGCGTGTTGGATCAACCGTCCGTCTGATTGTCATCAGAACCTCACCATATTGTGTTCTCAGATTGAAATCTTCATATTCATCTTGCAATTGAGTGCTTGTTCATCTTGTTCTTGCTGGTTCTTCGATTGCTTGCAGGACGGGAGCCCTAGTGGCTGGTTGTCGCGCCGCAAGATCACGACAGCCATCGGAGGTGGTGTATCGGTTGCTAAGGCGCAGCGTCCTTGGACGGTTGTAGTCGAGCCGTGAACGTCATCTCCATCCACAAATCGAGTTATCCACCAACTCTCATCGAAAGATCGGACTGCGAACCCTACGAGTCGTCATCAGTTGGTATCAGAGCTGGGCCCTTGTTTAAGGGGGTGGGAATGATGAGGACATCCTCCATTATTACCCGTTGGCAAAGACGCAACAAATAATAGGCTAAGTGGCCCAGTTGTAGTCGGGCGGCGAACGTGTGAGCCTCTGAATAATCCCACCTTGCTTAGCTTGGGAGAAGGAAGCCACCTTAAAAGGGAGAGCCACCCTTCCCCTATCAGACTAGTCTTTTAGGGAGATTGAGCCTTTCTCCGAGTGGGTGTGCCTAAGAACTGTTGGGGTCTGGGCAACCTCAATTTATCGGGCCTCGGCCAACCCTACCTGGGCCGGATGTATCAGTTGGTAATCAGAGCAAGGTTTATCGGTGAGAGACTTCCAATTCTTCACAATTTTTTTTCCTATAGTCTAGAAAAGCCAAAAATAGTAGATTAGTTTTTCGTAATCCCATAAATCCGTTGAGCCTTTTGCTAATACTACTTAGTTAGGGCTTGTTGAGTCGTCGGTTGCATCGGTTGTGTCGAGTTGCTGGTTTTAGTTATAGTCCTTTAGAGTTTCGAGTTCTTGTCACGTTCTAGTCCGAGTCTAAGTAGATTTCGTTGCTGTCAAGTTCGAGTCCGAGTACTACCCTGGTATTCGCGGCTGTCCAGTTCGAGTTTGAGTTGTGTTCTGGAATCGAGTCCGAGTACTACCCTGGTATTCGCTGCTGTCAAGTTCGAGTCCAAGTTGATTTCGGGAATCGAGTCCGAGTACTACCCTGGTATTCGCTGCTATAAATTGCCGCCGTCCGCGTTGTTTTCCATAATTAAGTTGTGCACTACAAGTCGGGACTACCAGTTTCATACCATATTACAGCGAAGCTTACTTTAGAGAGAGAGAGAGAGAGTATCTTTTAATTACCTATATACCCTGCACTTTTGGAAAAAGTGTGTGTGGTGTTTTGCTCTTTTGACATCTCTTTGTTCATATAATCAGATTTGAGGATCCCTGAAAAAAAGCAAAAAAAAAGCAAAAAAAAAGGGGGCTGATCTTTGTGTTTTTCCCTCCTTTGGATAGGTGGTGTTTGTGAGTTCCTTTGTGTCCAGGCTCGCGTCTCTAGCACGGTCTAGGCTAGGACCAGCACAGTACCACCTTTGAACGATTATTCAACTTGCTTTTGTGACTAACGTGGTGCTAGTATCTCTCCTTGTCCATAACATTAGCCACCTACAGCTCCACATATTCGACTACAACTTGATAGGTGTTGTGCTACGGTACCGATACATTCACTTCCATGGTTGCAGACTTGCTGGTTGTTGACCCCTCTTGTTTGAGCAAGGTAAGAACTGGTAAGAGCTTGAGAAACAGGTTGAGAGAGAGTGCCTTGCTGTAGCTACATCCTAATAGTTGTAGGGCTTTTATTTCTTCACTTGTATTCTTGTTGTTCTTGTCTTTTAAACCATGTCAGGAACAGAGGACAATAACCAGATGCCACAAACTCCACGCACCAAGGGCATCATTCAGCATTTTACAAGACAGGTGCAGCTGCACGCAGAGGTCGTGCATTTGAATGAGAAGGAGGTGTATCTAAAAGATCGGGATGAGGCTCGAGATGTTTGGGTCCTCGACACCGGTGCAAGTAATCAGATGACAGGTTGTCGCGATGCACTCTCATCACTGAACATGTCTGTGCGAGGCACTGTGAGGTTCGGTGACGGGTCACTCGTCAACATCGAAGGGATCAGATCTGTCGTACTTCAGACCAAGGAGGGTCACAAGGTATTGACAGATGTTTATTATATTCCTAAATTGAGAAGTAATAATGTGAGCTTAGGCCAACTTGAAGAGGGGGGATGCAAAGTAGTTGTGGAGGACGGGTTCTGCAAGGTATATGATGTCGAGCGTACATTATTAGCGCGAGCACCGCGTGTGAAGAATCGTCTCTACCTACTGGAGGTGCATCTTGCTGCTCCTGTTTGTCTGATGGCGAAGACAGATGATCTGTCCTGGCTGTGGCATGGCCGTTATGGCCATCTCAATTTCAGAGCATTGCGTGAGCTCGGTGCAAAGGGTATGGTGGACGACTTGCCTTTACTGGATCGTGTTGACGAGGTATGTGATAGTTGCGCTTTGGGCAAGCATCAAAGACATATGTTTCCCCAGGTTGCGAGCTACCGAGCCGAGTGTGGGCTGGATTTGGTCCATATTGATCTTTGCGGACACATAAGGCCACAGACACCCGGTGGCAAGAATTATTTTCTGCTGATTGTCGACGATCACAACCGCTTTATGTGGATAGAGCTTCTAAAGACGAAGGATGAAGCTTTCAAGTGTTTCAAACGAGTTCAAGCACTAGCAGAGACTGAGCGCGGTGCCAAGCTCCGAGCGTTCCGCAGCGACCGCGGCGGAGAGTTCAACTCGATAGAATTCAAGGAGTATTGTGATGAGCGCAGCATAAAACACTTTACCACAACACCGTACACGCCCCAGCAAAACGGGGTGGTGGAGCGACGCAATCGCACGGTGGTGGAGATGGCCCGCTGTCTTCTGAAGGCTAGAGGTGTTCCGGCTGAATTTTGGGGAGAAGCAGTGTCGACTGCAGTATACTTGTTGAATCGATCTCCTACTAAGAGCCTGCAAGGGAGGACGCCTTATGAAGCCTGGCACAATCGAAAACCCAAGGTACACCATCTACGGACTTTTGGTTGCGTGGTGTATGTGAAGAAGGTTGGGCCGGGGCTGACGAAGCTTTCTGATAGATCAACGAAGATGGTGTTCATAGGATATGAAGCAGGAACAAAGGGCTACCGAGTGTATGATCCGATAGCCAAGAAGCTTCATATATCCCGGGATGTGATTTTTGAGGAAGGACGTGCTTGGGATTGGAATCACCTAGACAGAACTGGATCAGCAAATTCAGAGTTCGAGGTGGAGCATCATACTGTTGTAACTAAATCGGGTGCAGTCGAAGGAGCAGCAGTCAAGTCTGATCAGGGACACATAGGTTCGGCTGATCAGGGACAAAATTCACCGATCCACAGTCAATGGGCTGCTAACACTGGGTCACAAGCAGGATCAAATCCATCCACTCCACAAGGGGCTCCAGCAAATGGCGTTGAATTTGCAACACCGCAAACAGGAGAGTCGCATGATTTAGAAGGGGTGCCACTGAGATACAGAACACTTGACAATATCTTTGCCACCACTGATGAAGTTGAAGACTTTGAGTTTAGCGGGGTATGTTTATATGCAGCCGAGGAGCCAAGAAGTGTGAGTGAAGCTTTAGAAGAACAATGTTGGAGAGAAGCCATGATGACATAGATGAATTCCATCGAGTCAAACAAGACGTGGGAATTATCAGTGCTACCTGCAGGTCATAAGGCTATTGGGCTTAAGTGGGTCTTCAAGATAAAGAAGGATCCAGATGGCAACATAATTAAGCACAAAGCCAGGCTTGTCGCTAAAGGGTATGCACAGCGAGAAGGGGTGGATTTTGAAGAAGTATTTGCTCCGGTGGCGAGAATTGAGACCGTCAGACTGATAATTGCTTTGGTTGCACAAAGAGGATGGCAAGTGCATCATATGGACGTCAAATCGGCATTTCTTAATGGTGATCTTGCTGAGGAGGTGTATGTACAGCAGTCTCCCGGGTTTGTTGTCAGAGGAGATAGCAGCAGGGTGCTCAAACTGAATAAAGCCCTCTATGGGCTGCGTCAGGCTCCTAGAGCATGGAATGCTCGGCTGGATAAAGAGTTGATGAAGCTTGGTTTTCAGAAGATTCCTTTGGAGCATGCAGTCTACCGAAGACCACACAGTCGTGGAAATTTGTTAGTAGGCGTGTATGTTGATGACCTGATCATTACAGGTCCTAGCCAAGCAGACATTGACGGTTTTAAACGGGAGATGATGAGCAGTTTCAGTATGAGCGATTTGGGGCTCCTGAGTTATTATCTGGGAATTCAAGTCACACAAAAGGATGGTGAGATCACTCTTTGTCAGAGCTCGTACACTCTCAAGATTCTTGAACATGCAGGTATGAAGGGCTGGAATCCCTATAATGTACCTATGGAGAACAGATTGAGGTTGAGTAAAAATGACAAGTCACCACCCGTGGATAAGACCAATTATAGAAGTGTGATTGGAAGTTTGAGGTATTAGGTAAATACAAGACCAGATATAGCCTATGCTGTGGGGATTGTAAGCAGGTACATGGAAGAACCCAGAGGAAGTCATTGGGCAGTAGTGAAGCAGATTCTCAGGTACTTAGATGGTGCTGTGAGTTATGGCTGCAGATACAAGAAGCTGAAGATGCCTGAAATTTCAGTTACCGGCTACAGTGACAGTGATCTAGCCGGTGATGTTGATGACATGAAAATCACAAGTGGTTCAGTTTTCTTGTTGGGAAACAGTTTGGTGACTTGGTCATCTCAGAAGCAACGAGTTGTTGCACTATCATCGTGCGAAGCTGAATATATTGCAAGTGCAAATGATGCCTGTCAAGGCATTTGGCTTAGCAGGCTTTTGGGAGAATTGCTAGGAATTCCGACTCCACAGGTGAAGCTACTTGTTGACAACATGTCTGCAATTGCTTTGAGCAAGAACTCGGTTCATCATGATCGCAGTAAGCACATCGACGTTCGCTATCACTTCATCCGTGATTGTGCTTCAAGAGGTGAAGTCGACATTGTGCATGTGGGCACGAACGACCAACTGGCGGATATCCTGACCAAGGCTCTGGGGCGAGTAAAGTTCACGGAGCAGCATCAGCAATTGGGAGTAGTTCCGGTGCAGCGGGATTAGGAGGTGATTTGTTAGCATAATCCCGTGCATATCTCTTTATCATGTAAGATAGAGTTAGTTACATATCTTTGTGATAGGTTAGTTGAGTTAGTTGGTCATTGCAATTGTAAACAGCCAGAACTATGCTGCGTTCACGGTGCGGCCTAGAGTCCGAACTCACCACGCCACGCACGAAATGTTCCCGTGCCAAAGATAGGTGCGGCGCAGCGTGAGCAGGCGTGGCGGGGATCACGGTGGGTTGTTGCAAGCACCGTATAAATAAGAGCAACTAGCGTCGTTGAGAGCTGCAACATTGCAGCAAAAATACACCTGTGTCTCGTGAGTCCCTGGGCGATGTCATGGCGGCGAGATAGAGCGAGAGCGCTGCATTGTCGATCAGTGTCAGGTTGCCAATCTCGGTGACCGGCGCCAACATGTTCGTGTTCCAGCCACCGGATAAAAGCAAGACACACTCCAACATTCGAAATATAAGACACACGCGCGCGCAAGAAATCAATAGTTCTAGCTGCATCCAACCTTCCCCGTCCATGGCTTGCGCGCACAAAACCCTAGGAGAGTAGGAGCCTCCGGAACGCACGTCGGCAACGAGTTCACCTGCTCGGGTGGAGACCGGCGATCATGTTTTTGGGGAGTGCCACTTCACGGTACGACTACTCGCTGCACATCTTCTTCCCGGTGTCCCTCGGCGATAGCGGAGATCGGCACTACAACCTCTCTGCACGGCATCAAGCGGGACAACTACATCAACAAATGCTATGTTGACTAGCGTGACCGGCATGGATGCCGCTAGGTATGAAATCATTCGATTTCTCACTGTTTTCTTGCTTACAAATGTCATCTACATATATGCTCATGCTAGATCACACATGCACACTTATGAGTTCATGAACATGATGTTTTTCGTATTTTTCTGGATTAAATTACTCATTAATTTGCCTAAATTTCTAACAATCCAAAAACGTGATAGGCTTTTTTTTCGAGTACTGGTTTTGCGAGCATGCTGAAACCCAATGTTTTTTAGGGCGCACACTATAAGAGATGGTGCCAGAGGTGCATTCTGTGGATGACCTCCATGCACTGCTTTCATGTGGTCGAACCTAGGTCAGCTGGACCACATACCTCTGATGAGGATCGTGCGTGGAACGATGTTGATACTAGGTTCAAAGCAGGACTGCTAGGCATGCTTGGAGACACCATAATTGATGCATATGTGCCATTGCAGACTGGTAAAGAGATGTGGGATGCACTTGAGGTCCGCTATGGAGCATCTGATGCTAGCTCTGAGTTGTATGTCATGGAGCAGTTCCATGACTACCGGATGGTCGAGGATCGTCCGGTGGTGGAGCAGGCTCATGAGATACAAGCGCTAGTAAAGGAGCTCGAGCTGTTTGGCTGTGCCCTTCCTGACAAGTTTGTGGCAGGTTGCATCATTGCAAAGCTGCCACAATGTTGGACTGATTTTGCTACTTCTCTGAAGCACAAGAGACATGAGTTTGACGTTGCTCAACTCATTGGTACTCTTGATGTTGAGGACAAGGCGAGAGCAAAAGATGTCAAAGGGAAGAAGGTTGGAGAAGGGAGTTCTAGTGCACACATGGTGCAGAAGAATCACTCCAAATTATACAAGAAGAAAAGCCAGCAAGATGTGAAGCCAAAGAACACTTCTTCTTTCAAGAAGAAGAAGAAAGACAACAAGGAAAAGGGCAATTGTTTCACTTGTGGCAAGCCTGGGCACTTTGCGAGAGATTGCCCAGATGCGAAGTGGAAGCCAAATCAGAAGAAATCTGTCAACATGGTTGAGGCTGATGGCGGAACATCGGGGTATGGTAATTTATTACATACAGTTCTTTCAGTTTTTTATTCACCTGATTGGTGGGTTGATACAGGAGCCAATATACATGTGTGTTCTGATATTTCCTTGTTTTCTTCTTATCAGGTCGGGCGGGCTTCCTCCTTGTTGATGGGGAACGGGGCGCGTGCGGCTGTACGTGGTGTTGGTACGGTCGATCTGAAGCTTACTTCGGGAAAGACCGTGCAGCATGTCCCCTCAATAAGGAAGAATTTGATTAGTGGATCTTTGTTTTGTCGTGATGGTTACAAACTTGTCTTCGAGTTGAATAAATGTGTGTTGTCTAAATTTGGTACTTTCATTGGTAAATGCTATGAGAGCGGAGGCTTGTTCAGCTTGTCTTTAACTGATGGTGATGTTAAGTCTGTGAACCATTTTAATAATCATAATGAGACGAATATGTGGCATTCGCGGTTATGTCATATTAAATTTGGTTGCATGTCTCGCTTAGCTGGTTTAAATTTAATCCCAAAATATGATTTAGTCAAAAGTTCTAAGTGTCATGTGTGCATTGAATCAAAACAACCTCGCAAGTCTCACAAGGCTGCTGCGGTGAGGAATTTGGCACCGCTAGAGGTAATCCATTCTGACTTGTGTGAGATGAATGACGAGTTGACTATAGGTGGTAAAAGATATTTCATGACACTTATAGACGATTGCACTAGATTTTGCTATGTATATCTGTTGAAATCAAAGGATGAAGCATTACAATATTTTAAAATCTATAAAGCTGAGGTAGAAAACCAACTTGAGAAGAAAATAAAAAAGTTACGGTCAGATCGCGGAGGAGAGTATTTCTCAAATGAGTTTTCTGAATTTTGTGCGGAGCACGATATAATTCATGAGAGGACACCGCCTTACTCACTACAGTCCAATGGGATTGCAGAAAGAAAAAACCGTACTCTAACTGAGATGGTTAATGCCATGTTAGACACTGCGGGGTTATCTAAGGAATGGTGGGGTGAGACGATTTTGACAGCATGTCATGTCCTGAATAGGGTGCCCACTAAAAATAAAAAAATTATGCCATTCGAGGAATGGGAGAAAAGAGACTAAATCTCTCTTATCTACGAACGTGAGGTTGTTTGGCAAAAGTGAATGTGTCAATTAACAAGAAGCGAAAGCTTGGACCCAAAACCGTTGAATGTATTTTTCTTGGTTATTCTATACACAGTGTGGGTTATAGATTTTTAATAACAAATTCCAAAGTGCCAGACATGGTGAAAGGCACAATCATGGAATCAAGAGATGCTACATTCTTTGAAGATGAATTTCTTTTGAAAAATACGCCTAGCATTTCTAGTCATGAATCTATTCCTGTTAATGAAACTTTTGAATCACTAAATGATACTACGGATGTCACCCATGGAAATAATCCCGAGGAGGATAATAGTATGGTCACTCGTAGGAGTAAGAGACGCAGGATTGAAAAATCTTTTGGCGATGACTTTATTGTTTATCTGATAGATGACACTCCCAGAACCATAGAAGAGGCATATTCATCTCCTGACGCTGACTTGTGGAAGGAAGCGGTGCAGAGTGAGATTGACTCAATTATGTATAATAGAACATGTGAGGTGGTTGATCGTCCTTATGGATGCAAATCTGTGGGTTGCAAATGGGTGTTTAAGAAAAAACTCAGGCCTAATGGTACTATTGAGAAGTACAAGGCGAGGCTTGTTGCAAAGGGCTATACTCAGAAAGAAGGTGAAGATTATTTTGATACTTATTCACCAGTGGCCCGTCTCACGACTATTCGAGTGCTACTATCCTTTTATGGAAATTGATGACAAAGGGGGAGAGATTAGTGAACAAAGATATATTAGTGAATGGACATGCACTAAGGTAGAGAAGACATGGACATGGACATAAGGGAACAAGATTGAAAGGATCAAAGTCTTGGACTAAGTGATGCACATAAGTAGGGGAAGCAAGCTCATGAACTTGATTGATTGCATTTGATATGTGCATATTCATGTGCTTGCTTGCATATTGCATAAGTCTTATCTTTATATGCATGCTTGTGTAGTGTATGCTATAGGACTTGTATGATGATTTGATAAACTAGCATGCATAGGTTGGTAAGCTAGATATATGTTCCTTCAATTGGTATCTAGAAACCTTGCTTCTAATGTTGATCTCACGGGGTTTCTAGTGTTGTTTTTGTGGTATCTAGCTAACCATGGTACTAAGGATGAACTTCAAAGTGGAACTACATGGATATCTTCAAAGGTTTATCCTATATCCCTTAGCATCACTTAGTAGTGCTAGCACTCCCAAAATGAGTATTCATGCATGTGTGCAAAGCTTGATTCAAACCTTTGTGAACACACATGTAGGGGGAGCTATCACTACCAAGTCGGATTTTGTGGCATTTATCCAAATCTTGGTATAGAGCTTAAATGTTGGATAAATAACATAATGTCCAAAAAAAGATCTTAATTTCCATATCTTTGTAGAGTTGTCATCAATTACCAAAAAGGGGGAGATTGAAAGTGCATGTTTGGTTTTGGTAATTGAGTGACAACTTAGGTGGACTAATATGTGCTTAATGTGAGACACACAGGTGATTTAGTCCTTAGGTACACAAGTGTGAGCAACCAATAAAGTCATGGAGAGATGGCTTGTGCATATTGATGGTGCTCAACTTGATGATGAAGGAGCTCATTGCATATGAAACATGACATGGAGTCATGTGACAAGGTGGAGAAGGTCAAGGCATGACTTAGTTTGATGGACCGGTTGCAAGCGTGAAGGGCAAGTTGGAGGCTTGAAGCGTTTGACCGCGTGGCGGGAGGCTTGAGCAAGACTTGGCACCGATGGACGGAAGGCAACGGTGAAGGGCAAGTGAAGTCAAGATCGATGAACCAATATGTCACATGATGATATAAAGTGAATCATATCATTTGTGATAGGTTGGTGCATGGGTTGCATCAACATTGGAGAAGGAGATGAAAAGGAATGTACAAGGCAAAGGTATAACTTAGAGCATTTCATTTCACCGGTCATAGTTGTTTAGAGAAGTGTTTGACCGGGTTGAGTTATAGGAAAAGCCGTACTATCAAGAGGGATGCATAGTAGACTAGCTTGATGAGGATAAGAGTGCTCATGTCATAAGTCTTTATGCGTTCGAGAGATACCTTGCACTCACGGGCACTTAGAAGATGTGTTTCTGCCAGGGTGTAAAGGCTTAGCTGGGTGCTGAAGTTGTGCTAAAAAATGAACTACCGGTAGTACCGGTCTGGGAGACCGGTAGTACCGGTGGAAGACCGGTAGTACCGGTAAGTCATTTCCCCGCCCAGATCTAGTGTGCTGAAAAATGAACTACCGGTAGTACCGGTAGGCAAAATTCCTGAGCGTCTCAAGTTGCGAGATTTTGAACTAGCGGTAGTACCGGTTGCTCACCGGTAGTACCGATGGTGACCGGTAGTACCGGTGAAAGACCGGTAGTACCGGTTGGCTAACTTTGTGCAACGGTCGGAAGGCTCCAACAGTCGGAAATCTTGAACCGGTAGTACCGGTGGGACACCACCGGTAGTACCGGTAGTGCATCTGGAGCTGCAGGAATAAATAGGCCGCCCCTTCCCGTGGGGCGACCACTACCCCCATTATTCCACTCCTACACCTGAGAAAAAGGGTCCCAAGTGTCTCTCTCTCCTCCTATGCTCCTTTGCTTCAATCCATGGTGGATTTGTGAGAGAGAAGTGAGATTTGAGTGTGGAGAGGATCGATCTACGACTTGAGCATTCGATTTCCTCTTCTTGCCGGTTTGCTTTGCATTTGTTACTCTTGGATTCTTGGAATCCTAGTCGGCTAGTTGTTCTTCGTGGTTGCCCGTGTTGATTCATTTGTGAGGGCACCCCGAATCGTTTGTATTACCCCTTCAATCCTTAGTGGAAATCCTTAGTGGAAACCTCGGGCTAACCTTTGTGGTTGCTTGAGGGAGGCAAGGAGGTGGAAGATACTCCGACCTTTGTGGTCACCTCAACAACGAGGAGTAGGAACTCCTTTGTGGGGCCGAACCTCGGTATAAATCTTGAGTCTCGCGTGCTTGATGTTGTGGAGATAGCTTTGACTATCCTTTGTTCTTGTGTTCTTCATGTTCTTCCTCTCTCCCTCAAAGTTCATAGGTTGGGAAGGCCCGATCTACAAATTGGAGAGGAACCAATCCAAGCAAAGCTCAACATCATCACCCTCTACCTCAAGGAGTGTGGGGAAAAGCTCGGATCCAGATTCAAAGCTCATCTTCCTTGGATCTCGGAGCTACAACGTGCCACCGGTAGTACCGGTCTGACTTCACCAGTAGTACCGGTCAGCCACCGGTTAGTACCGGTCCTACTGCCGGTAGTACAAATCAGTGGTTTGCACTCTCTATTCACTAGCTTATACTTATTATTTCATACTTGTGCTAGTGTTTAGTGGTTGCTTTAGTAACTAGTATAGCTTGTGTATCTTGCTAGTTACCTTCTTGCTTGTGTAGCATAGAAGTAGTTCTTGAGTGACTAATTGGCTTGTGTAGCCTTGTTAGTCACATTTCTTAGCTTGTGTAGCTAAGCTTTTGAGCTCTCTAGTTTGGCTTGTGTAGCCTTGCTATTGAGCATTACTAGTGAGCTTAGGCTTTGTGCGCTTTGCCTTCACTAGCATGTGTAGGAGCTCCCGGTTTGCTTAGAGTACTAGTTGCTTAGGTTTGTGTGACCTTGCAACCTAGACTTGTTAGGTGAGCTTTCTAGCCTGACACCTTAGTAAGCTTTCTTTTCATAATTTGCTAGGTGCTAGTGTTTTAAGTAGAGGGGTGTTGCTTTGGCTAGACCGATAGTTTTCATTCCGCATTTATTTTGGTTAGCCTTTGCGATAAGTTTTTAGATACTCCTATTCACCCCCCCCCCCTCTAGGCCAATTAGGTCCTTTCAGACTTTTTTTCTAGTAACTTTGAGATGAAAGACTTGGGTGTGGCTGATGTTATTCTTAACATAAACCTACAGAGAGAAGAAGGAAATGGTGGGGTTACGCTTGGGCAATCCCACTATGTGGAAAAGGTGTTGAGTCGCTTTGGTTATAGCGAGTGCACTCCTGCTCCAACTCCTTATGACCCAAGTGTGGCTTTGAGAAAGAATTGAAGAATTGCTTGAGATCAATTGAGATATTCTCAAATAATTGGCTCACTCATGTACTTAGCTAGTGCAACGAGGCCAGACATCTCTTATGTTGTGAGCAAATTAAGCCGGTTTGTGTCAAATCCGGGAGATGATCACTGGCGTGCTCTCGAGAGAGTTTTGCGCTATCTAAAAGGTACTATGAGCTATGGAATTCACTATACCGAGTATCCTAGGGTACTTGAGGGTTATTGTGATGCCAACTGGATATCTGATGCTGATGAGATTTACGCCACGAGTGGATATGTGTTCTCACTTGGAGGTGGCGCTGTTTCATGGAAGTCTTGCAAGCAAACCATCTTAACAAGGTCAACAATGGAAGCAGAACTCACAGCATTGGATACCGCCACAGTTGAAGCTGAATGGCTTCGTGAACTTCTGATGGAACTACCGGTAGTTGAGAAACCAATACCGGCTATTTCCATGAACTGTGATAATCAGACAGTGATAATCAAAGTGAACAGTTCTAAGGACAACATGAAGTCAACAAGGCATGTAAAAAGGCGGTTGAAGTCTGTCAGAAAACTGAGAAACTCCGGAGTAATATCTTTGGACTATGTAAATATGTCCAAAAATCTGGCAGATCAATTCACCAAGGGTCTATCACGAAATATGATAGAAGATGCATCTAGGGAGTTGGGCTTGAGACCCACTTGAAGTCACACCATAGTGGTAACCTATTCTATGTGATCGGAGATCCCGTGAATTAGAATGGTGAAACAAGCTATTGGTTGACTGAGGGAGAAACCCTTGTATAAAGTTCAAACTCATTGGAGATGCACCGTTTCTCCTATGCTGTATGGCAGGTTGGATAAGTTCTTAATGTGATCCGAGTGGCTTGGTTAAGCAGGGATGTTGTCCTACAGGACATCCTATAAGGAACACACCTATATGAGTTCGATTGCTAGTCACAATCTATGAGATATGGGTCATCTCTAGACACCCATGAAAGGCCACGAAGTGTGACTTATATGTTTCAAAATAGAAGGGATGCTTGTAGTAGCCTAGTACCATGATATGAACTTTGGTAAAGCTCATTTCGCACAAAACTGACAATTCAAGACATAGTCCATTGTTCAGTTGTGAGTGAGTAGAATCTCTGTTCTATACGGATGTTCAACTTAACAGTCTTTGTTGAAACTCTGGTATATCAAAGAATTATGGATTTGAGATTATTTAACACGTCTTAGAATTTGGTGGGGATTGTTAGATTTAATGTGGGCTAGGCCCAATATTTTATCTAATTAAATCAAATAATTCTAAGACTTGTATTAAATATTGTGCGCTAATATTATATGGACGAGATGTTGTAGTGAGACACATGCATACGGTGCATGTATTTGTTTTGTAATTCAAGTCACTTATGGCCGGGAGTTTAGGAGTTTTCTCTCTTAAATGACATTATGGGCTGGTAGTTTTGTCCTAAATGATGAAGAAAAGTTCTGCTTCTAATGGTGAGAGTTACGGGGGTTTCTGCTCATGAAGGCAGGAGTTCTTCTGTGAGCGTCTCTTCCTCTTTGACTCTTGAACTCCCGCGGTGTCTGTTCGTGTTCCAGCCACCGGATAAAAGCAAGACACACTCCAACATTCGAAATATAAGACACACGCACGTGCAAGAAATCAATAGTTCTAGCTGCATCCAACCTTCCCCGTCCCATGGCTTGCGCGCACAAGACCCTGGGAGAGTAGGAGCCTCCGGAACGCACGTCGGCAACGAGTTCACCTGCTCGGGTGGAGACCGGCGATCACGTTTTTGGGGAGTGCCACTTCACGGCACAACTACTCACTGCACATCTTCTTCCCGGTGTCCCTCGGCGGTAGCGGAGATCGGCACTACAACCTCTCTGCACGGCATCAAACGGGACGACTACATCAACAAACGCTATATCGACTAGCATGACCGGTATGGATGCCGCTAAGTATGAAATCATTCGATTTCTCACTGTTTTCTTGCTTACAAATGTCATCTACATATATGCTCATGCTAGATCACACGTGCACACTTATGATGTCATGAACATGATGTTTTTCGTATTTTTCTGAATTAAATTACTCGTTAATTTGCCTAAATTTCTAACAATCTCTTCATTGCGGTTTATGTTCTACAGCACGCCAATGTTTGCCCCGGCAACTCGATTGCGACGAGTAGCTGTGGAGGCTGACTGTCTTCAAGGCGTACAGATCTGGAAAAAGAAGGAATTGCAACGATCACTCATCGATCCTATCCTGCAGGAGATAGATGAGATTTGTCTTGCCTTTTAAGAGTTTTCTATTTCGTATGTTAGCCGATCTTGTAATAAATTAGCACATGTTTTAGCTAAACAAGTTTCTGAGTCGCATCTGTCGTTCGGAGAGGTGGCATGTAACTCCGACGTGCGTGTATGACTTTATCATGTTTGAGGCTTCGGCCAGCTTATAATGAAAGGCAAGTAAATCATATATATATATATATATATATATACTATTTTGAAGCCTAGGCGTTAAATATTATATACAGCCCCAGCGGAGCGCCGCCCCTCTCCGGTGAGTATGACCTGACCCCCAAACGTTTTTATCCATTTGCTCCTTTCATGTAATAATAAATCACCAGCCTAATAATTCGTTTTCAACCTTAGTTAATGCACCAGCTTCATTCGGGAGAAAATCCCAAGCCCGCTCCCATCTCCATTAGCGCGTCGATCTACGCCCCCACTACCGCCCCGAGACCCCGGAGAAACCATGTAGTGTGTTGCCATTCGTCGGTCCTCCTCCTCCTCCTCCGTCGAGTGCTGCGGAGGCTACCGGGCTGCCATCGCCCACCGTCGTCTATGTCCCGCGCCTCCGCCCGTTTTCGTCCACCTCCGTGATCGAGCCAGGTTAGCTGTTCGTCAAATTCAGGAGATCCGACACTCCCGTCAACCATGCTTCCCTGAATTTATGCACCTTGGTGCTCCAAACAGGCTCGGAAGCCGTCGAATCTCGAACGGCCCATTTGGATTGGATCACGCGGTGGCGGCGGTGACTGCATCTCCAACAACTACTCCCTCCCCGCGGCAGTCATTAACGCTCCCGACCACGGGCGCGATGGACCTTCCACCTCGATGACAGCCGCGCAGATCTTCCCCGTCCTGAAGACGCACATGGCGGAACTTTCCCCATCCCGACAGCGACCATGCGGCTCTTCCCCATCCCGCCGGTAGGCTCGCCCAACTACACCCGCCAACAACCCGTGGAGAAGAGTCTGTAATTCATCGCCGGGGATTCTCCACCTTGGCGGCGGTGGCTGCCGCGGCGCGCAGATGCAGCTATGCCGGGATTCCGACTCCACCCTCGCGATGTAGAGCCGGCGACGCACACGGTCTGTTAGAGTTAGACATCGAATATCTCGTGTCGTTGTCCCTTCCGATCCCCTATGCACCTACGTCCCCGTGATCTACAGGTTAGCCTCCTTTCAAGTATTTCACTGAAGAGGTCGTTTGCCTCTTGCTAGCTGCTTGTTAATTGATTTTCCAATCCTAATAACTTTATATTTCTTATTGAATTTGTAGATCCTGTCTCCTTCGTAGGACTACTTGATTGCAATCCGATCCATTTTATAAGCAAGTAAGGAGGCATATCATGGCATGAGCCCGATTCGACTTTTGGATTACCAGTTCAGTCTGCTACTGCATGTATGTAGGTGTTCAGTGTATACTGCATTTTAGCTTGTTCTAGGTATTGTCTGTAATTATTTTCTATGTTTTCCTTTATTATACTATTTTCTCAAAGTATATTATTATTTAGAGAAATAAATAATATTTCATTTCGTTTACATTTTGATATTCTATTTTGTACCATGCAGTTGTAGAGCTATCTATTTTGAATTCTATGAGACTAAAAAATTACGCCTTCAAGAAAGAATTAGGTATTGAACAAAACAAATTGGAGAAGATCCGGAGATTAGCACAAAAGAATTTACCATGCACTGAATATGAGAGAATTATTTTCTTTACTTATTAATGACACTATCAGTAAAAAAAGAAAGTCCGACATGTAACCGTATGCACCACAGGTGATTAGCATAGGCCGAACGTTGACTGGATGTATCAGTGATTAGTATAGGAGAATTTAACTCTCAATAGCTAGGACAAAATTATTTTCTTATCCACATGATACTACCAGTAATAAAAAAAAGTGTAACTGATGTCTAGACGCCCTAGTGATTCCTACATACGAAATTTACCTCCCACTAGACATGACATAATTAATTTATTAACAAAATAATATTATCTGTAATAAAAAATAGTACGACCAGTGACCGTGTGCACCGATCACATGTGAATTTACCTCTCATTGGCTAGGACGGGATTATTTTATTAACAAAATGATGCTATCAGTAATAAAAATGGTCTGATCGCTATCTAGATGGGTTGTTGATTACCACAAGCCAAATACAGACACACTAGTGATTAGCAACGAATTTACCTCTCGCTGACTAGGACAAAATTATTTCCTTAGCGAAATGATAATATCAATAATAAAAAAGTGTCCGATGTCTGGACGCGTCGATGATTAGCACAAGCGAATTTACCTCTCACTGGTCAAGATGAAATTATTTTATTAGCAAAATGATTCTACCAATAATAAAAAAAATAGTCTGACCAATGTTCGAACATCCTATGATTACCACATGCGAAATTGACCCTCCGGGCTATAACGGTAATATTTTCTTAGTAAAATGATACTATCAGTAATTACAAATAGTTTGTCCGATGTCCAACCGTCCCGGAGATTATTAGCACATGTGAAATTACCTCTCAAAGGCCTGAAGGGGAATATT
>CM039122.1:39615997-39658273 GCA_022036555.1 Microstegium vimineum
GCGCCCCCCTTCCCTATTCTACAGAGGGAAAGAGTAGGGGGCATGCGAGGACTGACGGGAAGGAAATCACGACCATGTCAGGATGACATGTTGTATTAGTGTTGTATGGTTGTGAATTTGTCTTTGGTATTTTAGTGTAGTTGCTAATCAATGGGTTTCATTTTTCTGGTGTGTTCAGTAGCTAGATTGCTAATCAATCTATTTAGTTTGCTAATCAATGAGTTCCATTATTCTGTTGTTTTAAGCTGGTACATAGATTTTTTAAGTAACTTTTCTAACTGAAGAAGGCTCTATTTTGCGTTTGTCGACTTCATCGAGAACTTTTCTAGCTTGTTCTTTGTATTCTCTCTGTTTCCATCTATTTTGCAGTGCATGAATACCATTGTAGACTAGTAGCAGACTAGCAACCGATAGTTATTTGATAGTATTTTAATGCAAATAGAAGACTAGCTCTAGGACATGCATAATAATCTGGAATGGTTTGGGCTTGTCGAACTATTTGGACTTGTGAATTATGGCATATAATTGTGGTTTCTATGGATTATGGCTACTTGTGATGATACTTGTGAATTATGGCTATATGTGGTCAGATTTGAATATGAACTATATATTATATTATGTTGTCAGATTTGATGGTAATTTGATTTTTTTTCTTAAAAATCTATTGGAGGGGCGGTTCTAGATTGAACCGCCCTTGCATATAACTAAGGACGGCTAGTTTTGTAGTTGTCACACTCAGTTTTAAAGACAAAACGGATGCATAAACCTTATGTGTGCCCAGAGATCAGTCACACACATAAGCCGACAAATTATCAAAAATGTACCATTACAGGTGTTTATTACATAGCGAATAAGTATCTAATTAAAGTCTATTACATAACAGCAGAAATAAAAGATAACTCTCGCGAAGCTCCATCGCACAGGGACGTTAACTGGTTGACTCCAAACCTAGTAATCCTCAGGATACTCCTCATAACCCTGATAATCTGGTACCTATCCGAGATTTTTATCCAAATATGAAAAGTAAAACAAGCGTAAGTACTTCTAGTACTCAATAAGTAAACATGAGGTTCATGAGGCTCAAAAGTATGACACTGGTTAAACTGCATCAGCTTTTATGTTGTCACAATTTTAGCATAGGGATAACATCAATAATATCAACATCCCAATAACCTTATGATCAAGTAAACATGTATAACGAATAGCAAACAAGTAAATGGTAGATTAAAGTCATTCTGTTCCATAAGAATTCCAGGCCGCTCGTATCCGTGAGCACGACTAACATATTAGTTTTAAAACACTCTGTAGAGGTTGTACACTTTACCCATGAGTCGTGTTACCCATATGCCCGGGTTTATAACTCCCAAAACACTGTCGAGGTGAGCGGGCAGGGTACACTATGAAGTCTTTCAGAGGGGCTCGCTGACATACAACAGACACTACGGATCCACGGGCAAGGGGTATACGGGGACCCCTCGATGGTACACACGCGCAGCGGTAGCCACTCCGACCGTACCCGCAACCGCGCGTCAATGACAACTTTCACGAACTATCACATGCGAGAAAGTAACCCCCTTACTTAACTAAAGCCAGAGCCATGTAGCTCTCATGGTTGTACTGTAAATCCCGGGTGA
Organism: Microstegium vimineum; assembly: GCA_022036555.1. NCBI lineage: Eukaryota > Viridiplantae > Streptophyta > Magnoliopsida > Poales > Poaceae > Microstegium > Microstegium vimineum. The sequence goes on from CM039122.1 coordinate 39,617,632, forward strand.
TCGCTTACAGAGGTTCTAGAGCACCTCAAAAACTATGCTCTAGATCACCTTAATCCATGTGGCTAAAAAGCATATTTTACTGTTGTTGCATAAGTCATTAGTCAAGGTTACATGATCATAGTTATTTTTCAAGAGCACTAGCTTGATCTACCCAATGCATAAATCCCAGGGTAACAAGGTATAAGGTACAAATCTATGGTAAAACTATATAGGATGTCAAGGAAACACATGCATAACATGAATTAGTGTTTAATGTGATTAGGACAACAAGGATGATCCCATGTATACTTGCCTTGCTCAAACGGTTCCTGTTGCTCCTGCTCAACAAAGAAATCCTCCTGGTAACCCACGTACTGCTCACCGTCTATACTCGATCACCACATCAACATACAATCATACCGAGACATAACATGCAAACAAACAAAGACTATAGATTAGAACAGTACACCAACCATAATAAAACAAGATTAAAAGTTTATAAAACTGATCTACGTCTTACTACGATCACATTGACGTTTGGATCACGAAAAACGGAGCTATAACGAAGAAGATACGCTCTAAACAAGATTCGCAGATTAAACTTGAGATTAAAATAGATTAAGCAATTAAATATCTTTAAAAGTTCTCTAACATGATCTATGAACTAACTAACACGTAGATTACATCGATACGATTCTAACGCAATTTGAATGAGTCAAAACGGAGTTAAAATGAGCATTTTATAAGCATTTGAAAATGGGTGGCAATTCTGTAATTAAGGGTTTTCTATTTATTTTCGAAATAAAACAAATCCGAAAGGAAATACGTTTTTCTGAGCCGAAAGCGTAGAGCGAGAATGCGCTTTAGGACTGCGGGTTATGACTTAAAAAGGGACGGGGTTTCTTTTGCAAAAAGGCCGGGGCGAAAGGGTACGGGGCTCTGAGGGCCATCCGATCCAGAACGGACGACCGAGATTAGAGCAGGGGGGACAGAGCGGTGGCGCGGCCGCCGGAAACAGACGTGACGGCGGCGCCATTGCCGGAGTTGGGCGGCGCGGTGCAATCCGCCATGCGGTGCACGATTCGCGACGCGGATTGGACCGAAAGAGAGAGGTGGAGACGGTGAACACGATAGCGGTATCGGTTGAACCGATTTCGCTCGAGGGAGCGGTGCCCGCGCGGTGGGGCGGCTCGGTTACGCCGGTGGACGCGGAGGGGAGCCGTGCGAGCGAAACAGAGAGGATGGAGGGGGATAGCGAGCTCCTGGGGCTCTCCTTACCACGATGTGAAGCTCGGGGCACGGTCGAACTTAGCGGAGGGGCTCGGTGTCAGAGGAACGACGGCGGCGGCGCGGAACTGGGGTTGCGGCGACGCTGGGCGTCTCTGCGATGCTCCGAGAGGGCAGGGTGGAGGCGGATGGATGCGGGGCTCGGCTTAAATAGCCCTGGGGCTGCGTCGGCGAACGAAGGAGGAGATCCGCGGCGCCAATCGCGCTTCGGTAGAGAAGGAAAACGCCGGTGCATGAGAAAGGAAGGGCGGGAGGAGGAAGAAGGAAGGTGGCCTTGGGTGGCTGCCAGGTGGGTCCCACCTGTCGGCGAGGGAGGAGCGCTGGGCGCGTCGGTTGGCTACGGTGGAGGTGCTGGGCCGGCCTGCTAGGCCTCTGCGCGAGGGGGAAAGGAGCTGGGCTGGGGAGGGAGTGAAAGAGGGCCGAGGGAGAAGGAGGCCTCGGGCCAGAAGGAGAAAGGGAGGGAGGGGAAAAAGAAATGCATTTTTCTTTTATTTCTGGAATTTCAAAACCAATTTCAAAGCACATTTGAACATCTAGTTTGAATTTTGAAAATACCAAACAATACAAGAACACTATGCAGCGACATGAATGCAACAAAAATGTTTCTACTTGTGAAAACTTTTATTTTATGAAATCTTTAAATATTTTTCCTACGTTATAATGTCCACCAAAAATGCAATAATTCACTTTTAACCTATTTCAAAGAATGCAAATTTTCGGGTGTTACAGTAGTCGCCCTTACAAATGCTATTTGTAAGGGCGGTTTGGCCAACCGCCACTATAGTGGGCTGATTTGTAAAAGCCCCCTGGCAGGGGCGGCTGGACCAGTCGCCCTTATAGTGTTGATACAGTCGCCCCTACAAATCACTAGTGTAGTAGTGAGATTATTTGTGGCTGATCTTTTTTCCACTTGAGGTTTGTTGATGTACCTGAGCAGGAGGGTGGCCCATTCGATAAGATTTGAGTGTTTGATTGTTACAATTTCAATCAGTTTTTATTGTTTAGCATGTCTATAAAATTTAGGTGATAATTTGTTTCCTTTATCTACCGGATGCTGATTTGGTGTCCGGTGCGTATGTGTCATGTGATGATTAGACGAAAAACTGATTGTGGAACGAAACAAAATCATCCGAAAGATGTGTAGTCACTCCCTTGAAAATCAAACCTATATAAGATTCTAGGCAGCTACTACTCCTTAGGAAGAAGACAAATGTTTCCTTGATCATGTTCAAATCATATATTCACATTTAGTTTAATTACATTATGCATGCATGCTTATGTCATAATTTGTTGTGAGGTGAAGGCAGAGACGGTGTGTGATGCCTATTGGATGGTGCATAAGCCCAGAGAAAAGTAGGGAGATAGACAAAACCACCCTTGTTCAATAGTTGTATTTCGTGGCAATGCACACGTTTTTGTTAGTAAATAAATAAATTATAAAATACATCTAAACCGCCAGACGAATTTATTAAGTCTATTCAATTCACAATTAGCACAGTAATTAGTGTCTAATCATGGACTAATTAAAGTTAAAAGATTTGTTTCATAGTAAACTACACAATTAATTTTGTTTTATCTATAACTAGTGAACATGCACGTGCGACACGCACATGTCTTGAAAAATATTTATATTATATTTATGCTTTTGGATTTGTTTATGCATTTGTTTTTTTGGAATTAGGACAAATTTTTTAAATTAATAAATAAAATAAACTCCACAAGCATCATATGGTTTTTTCATGGAGCTTATCAGCTAGAAAAGACATTTTTTAGTCATAGATTAATGTTTCTCTCACACAATTTAACCAAAACAGGATTTGTCTTGATGATGGAAATGACAAGTAGCAGGAGGGGACATGGGAGCAAGACTGAAGCTCTCACACCCGCACTTTGACTCCCGCTAATCAACTTTCAAATGAAAACTGTAATAATTTGATATTTTTTAATTAGATGTATCATATTGATTAAACAATTTCAAATCAAATAATTTTTTTTCATTTACTTAAAATTTTCCATTTTATTAAGTAATATTAATATTAATTTGTTAAAATAATTAATTTTGTTGTATTTAATGTCATTAGCTAATGTTTAATGGGATCCAGATGTCATCTGTTTTTTTACATTATGTTCTTGTCCCTCCCAACGTATTAATTTTTTTATCCACATTGCCATCTCTACGGTGGATCTGGGCAATTTTGTTTAGACATAGGCTCTCGATAATATTCATAACTAGAATCTGCATATATGATGAATTTTTATTCATTTGTTATGGAAATTCACCTTTTATGAAAAAATCTAGAGTGCATAAGTGAAAGATATTACCTCTGTCATTAAAGACTCTTGTTTCATCATCCTCATAAATAATCTCTCCATCCCAAATTATTATAGGACATCCCAAGAATCTTGGAGATTAAAGTATTTAAGTTTAACCAAACTTATATAACAGTATAATAGTATTTCTGATACCAACAAAGTATCATTAGATTCTTTTATCAATTATATTTTCATAGTATGACTATTTGATTGATTTTCTCTATATTTATTTGTCAAACTTAATATATTTTGACTCTCCAGGATTTTTGGATTGTCTTATAATTTAGGATAGAAGGGAGTATTTGGTAAATCTTCTTTAGGGTTGTTAATCTAAATTATTTTGTTGCACGAAGTTAATTACCAAACCATATATTCGAACACTGCCATTATAATTTTGCTAAATTTTAGATATGTCATTCTAGCCCACATGTCATTTACTTATCTGAGCCGCACATGTTAGTGAGATACCAATAACATATCTTCCACTTTGCAAAATTATAATGACACTGTTTAAATTATCCACATATATAGCAAATTAGCCATAGTAAAATAATGAAATATAACGGCCATCTAGTGGTGAAATGTGAAACCTATATCTAGCCGAACTTTGAAATTTTTTATGAAGAGGTTAATTTTTTTTTTACCTTGTATGCATTGGATCTTCTTATTCCCAAATACCATAATCAAAATTTTCGCCGGTATTGCCAACTTGCACTTTTTTTAAAAAATATTTAAAAATCATTAATATTAATTGAGCCAACACATTAGATCGATAGCTTATTAACTTGATTGAAGAAAACTTACCACCATTTGAAGCTTTTTCCGAGCTCGATAATCACGTTGATATACACGATTTGTAGCCATATTCTTTTCTCTCAAACAATTTGGATGCATGCATCTGTGGTTTTAGATGATGCAACCAATTTGGATGCATCAACCTCGACCTTCAAACCAGCTCCGTGACTACGTTCATACTCACGTTTTCTGGCACAAGCTTCTCTTTCTCATTGTTAGACATTACAACATACCTGAGATCTCTTTGCGTTGTTGATTACTTTGTTCATAACTTAGCTTGCCAATATTTATCTGTGATGACATCATTGCTTTTGTACTCACTTTTAGACATGTGTTGTATATCAACGGGAATATAAGAATTATACTATATGAGGGCATATTTAGCAGTAAAAATAAATCATGCAGAAGATTAAGTTGCACTGGATGTACGTAGGTTGGTGACATCAACACGCGGAGGCTACAATTGCGTGTGTTGCCATCATTAAAACAGTTTAGAAGAAATTTGTAATATAATATCAGGGAACTGCATCGACCTAGAGAATAGACAGCAAACAACACAAACGAGCTTGTATCTTTTGCTCACCTAATGATGACAACGGCGGCGGCACTGTAGTAGTAATAATAGTAAATGAAAACTCACGACGATGACGACGACGACACTGTAGTAGTAAAAAAACTTAGCCGTCAGCAGCGGTAGTGGCTTGCCTGCGAGAGAAAAAACAAGATTGTGATCACAGTTTGGACATGCCCATACGTGCATCACAGTTTGGACATGCTCATACGTGCATATCATATGGTAAAACAAAAAGCAATTGTTGGTATCTAGAGTACTATTGTATCTATAATCTCACGATCTGAGCAATTGCGGGTCTCCCATGCGGGCAACGTGACGGAGGCGCTGGACTGGATGGGACGGGATTTGCGTCGTCGTGTCCGTGAGCGAGGTGGGCGAGCGGGGCCGGGGCGGCGAGCTTTGCGTTGGGATTGCCGACAGCTGTACGCCGCCGACCTGAAGTGGCGCACCAGCTATTGTTTTTTACTCTCTCCATCCCACCGAAAATGTCACTCTAGAATCCGTACCATCTTCTTTAAACGTTCGTCTTATTCAAATTTTTTGTATAAATATTATTTGTTTTTTCATGACTTATTTTATCATTAGAGATACTTTAATAATAATTTATTTATTTTATAATTCGCAAAAATATTTTAAATAAAACGAATGGTCAAACACGGTGTCAAAAAGTCAAAAACGTCACTCTCTATAGGACGGAGGGAGTAGATTGCATCTATTTTTTTGACGTGTGAAAGAATTAATTAATTTTTGCCGTGGGTGAGGGAGGTGGGTATATTTTTCGTGGGTGAAAAAAAAGAAACATGTAAGGCGATGAAGGAGGAAACACCATGTAAGTATGTGTAAGTATGTGTCGACTGTACTGGGTCCATCTATCAAATTGTTATCAAGCCTCAGATGTAAAATTAAAACTCAGCCGAGGGTGGAGACATCGGCTACAAAATTTTCAGGTAACATGTATTTTACAATTCCTTCGCTCTTTTATAGAATAGATAGATTAATGCTCTATATACGTGTCTATGTAATAGGATGTAAAATTTTTTTGGTGGAAACTAAAACAGCCCTAACCGCTCAGAGTCGAGAGCCCAAATTGCTCCTTCACAAATCCGTTTTTTTTATCTCCATGTAATTAGGTATAACAGGCCTAGAAGGCTAGAAGGGCCCAGTCGCCCAGAGCCTAAACTGTCCTGCCGTAATGACTACTTTAAGGCCCGTATCTATGATTTAGAAGACCCTGAACGAAACATGTGCTGTGGCCCCTAAAATATATAATTTTTCAATAAAAGAAAAATACTCTATCTAAAGGTATTAAATATACAAGGCATTCTTTGCCATAAGTTTTGCGAATTGCGAGAACTCTAGTGTAAAATTTTGTTGGAAAATCTTCTAAAAAAATTATCTTTAGGACCTTTTAGAATTGATAGTTCTCTTTTAGTACTCTTGTGAACCAACATATATCAATCATCTTAGAATCAAATGACTCCTAATATCTTGGATCAATTTGTTTGCTCAATGTGAGTTTTAAGGTTTCTAGAAAGTGTTAAATAATAGAATCTTGAAACTGGCAGACAAAATGATAGGATCGTCTCAAACGGCCTTTGTTCCAGGTCGTTACATTATGGAAGGTGTTGTTATGTTGCATGAAACGATTCATGAGTTACATAGAAAAAGACAAGATGGGTGATTTTAAAGTTAGACTTCGAAAAAGCGTATGATAAAATAAAGTGGCCTTTTATTCAACAAGTTCTTAGATTGAAAAGATTCTCACCAACTTGGTGTGAGTGGATTTCAAAGATCATATCTAAAGGAAGTGTTGCTGTAAAGGTTAATGATAATATAGGGCATTATTTCCAAACTAGGAAAGGAGTGCGGCAGGGGGACCCGTTATCTCCAATTCTGTTTAACATAGTGGTTGATATGTTGGCAATCCTTATTTCTTGAGCTAAAGAGGCTGATCATATCCGAGGGGTTGTTCCACACTTGGTAGATGAAGGCCTTTCAGTCCTTCAATATGCAAATGATACAATTATTTTCATGGATAATGATCTTGAGAGGGCCAAAAATATGAAGCTTTTGCTTTGTGCTTTTGAGCAGTTGTCGGGGCTCAAGATCAATTTCCATAAGAGTAAATTGTTTTGCTACGGAGCAGCTAGAGTAAATCAATTTGGTTATGCAGAAATTTTCGGATGTGATTTGGGTTCGTTTCCTTTTAGGTACTTGGGTATTCCTATGCATCATAGGAAGCTCATGAATAAGGATTGGAAACATGTAGAGGAGCGTTTTCGAAAAAGGTTGAGTTGTTGGAGAAGTAAGATTTTGTCGGTTGGTGGAAGGCTAGTCTTGCTTAATTTGGTTCTAAGCAGTCTTCCTATGTTTATGCTTTCCTTTTTTGAATTACCGAAAGGGGTTCTAAAAAAGTTAGACTATTCCAGATCACGTTTTTTTGGTAGAGTGATGAACACAAGAAGAAATACAGATTGACTAAATGGGAGGTAGTTTGTACACCAAAAGATCAAGGGGGGTTAGGCGTCTTAAATTTAGAGATTCAAATTAAGTGTCTCCTAAGTAAATGGATTTTTAAGTTGCTAAATGGTGATGGGGTTTGGCAACAACGACCTAGGAATAAATATATAAAACACAAGACCCTAACACAGGTTCAACATATGCCTGGGGATTCACATTTTTGGGCTGGTCTCATGAAGATCAAGGGGGAGTTCCTCTCATTAGGCAAGTTCGAACTAGAGTGCCACACTATTTTGCTTCTTGGATGACCATGAGACTAGTGACCTTCCCAACATTTGAAATGTACCACTAGTGCTCTTTCTATCCACTTTGCAACCCTCATAGTCCAAGTCCGAATATCCAATCAATTCAAATCTTGACCCCTTTGGAAACCATAGTCCAACCTCTTGTGTATGCTTCAAATATCTCAATATTCTCTTTGTGGCTTTCAAATGACTGTCTCTAGAAGATGCTTGAAATCTTGCACACATACATACACTAAACATGACATCCGGCCTTGAAGCTACGTCATAACAAAAATGAACATATTTTTCATTGTGCTTTGTGGTATGACATGGTTTGTAGGTGGGTGAGTTCTTTTGGCGCCATTTAGGTTGTTACATAATGTATTAATTAGTTTGTTTGTTAGATAAATACCTCCAATTCAATATCCATGTAAGCATGTTTACTTTTACTATATTATTGTATTATAGAGTGTGAAGTCCATAGAGTTGCAACATAGACACTTCATTTATTTTGCAACTTGTGTATGTTTCAAACCATTGCGGCTAGATTTTAAGTTCTAACGTTTCAAATAACATTTAGTTGTTCCATGTTTAATGTTGCTATCTGAATTTCTAGCCGGATGGTTTTGTTATGGTAAATTAGTATCCTGATGAAGCAAACTAGTCAGCTAGTTTTCTTTTACCCTTTTTGTTTCATCCAACAAAAAATTCATTTGCTTTAGCAAAATGACACGAGTTTTCTAGCATTGACGGTCGGTTGTTAACAGATTGTAGTGTATTTGATAGATCCATAGTTTGAAACTTTAAAAATGTGTTTCCAAACAATTGTGGATTACAATTATGTATGATAGCTCAGTGGTTAGGGCGCGAGGAACGAGAGCCAGGGTGAGGTTATGTTGATGGTATTTTGAGATAACTATGCCTTATACTTTGCCAAGAGCTTTAGAGATTGAGGGAGACTAGAATTGTTTCTTCATTATTCTATGCTTAATTCCAAATGGCAAGCGTGCCTCTCTTTATAGAGAGAGAGGATCAACCATAAACCTAACTTGGTGGCTAAGCACCCTTGACCTAAATTGGCGGCTAAGCTATTGACTCTTGGGCCTATTGGGTCGACGACAGCCTGTTAGCTGCCCATGACATCTCCCCCACCCTTGGAGACCCAGCTCGCCCTTGAGCTGCCATAGCTTATATGTCACGACCGAAGGTTAAGCCTTTTACATTTTGGCTTACATTTTTTATTTAAGATAAAAAATTGAAAGAAATTTGGGACTAAAATATTAAATAAATTTGGAATACAACTATGTCCTCCTGGATCCCATGGAAAGACCCGAGCTGCTGGCTTCATGTTGGATGAAGGGTGGAGGATGTACCGGCCGAATCTTACGTTAGATCTGTCCAACACCAAGCCAGGTGTATGAATGACCATCCTTGGCTGTGCAAGGCGGCTGCATACCCAGATCTCTACTTCTGTAGGAGGTGCATAAATTACAAATGAGACTGGGTGGTTGAACACGTAGGCTACGATTTGGAGCATCGACGAACCGAGCAACATGCGGACCTTTTGCACCATCTGTCGGGCAAGGAAACCTCGCCCTACGGCTTGCAGACGCACGGCTTATAGGCGTACCACTGCCTCCTCCGATGATGATGGGCGCATGATGGCCCTGGAGATAACAGGCAGGCACTTATGCCCGCGGAGAGCCTGCATCTGTCAGTGTGCCATGAGTCCACATGTTGCTGCCTGTAGACGTACTGCCACTAGACGTTCACGTTCCTCCTCCTTGAGCAATGCCTTTAGGCGATCCAACTATGTGAACACATCAGCAAAGATACATGAAGTGTCGTTGGCGGCAGGGGACACATGATGGAGCAGGTTGGCGCGTGGGGCAATCCGAAGCGTAGGTGCAGGAGCTTGGTGAAGCGGCGCCACGTCGGGGTGCCCTCATCCCGCTAGACTTTGAGGAACCACATCCGAGCGCCATCTTCCAAATTACGAGAAGCCATCCATACCTTTTCTTCCTCCATGATGCGCTCTCGGTTGAAGTAGGACTTGCATTGGTTGACAAAGGCCATAGGATTAGATTTCCCATCAAATTTAGGAAATCCATCAAGACAATTGGCACAATGAAGTTTAGTGTCGGGGTGGTGGCTGAATGCGGTAGCAATGGATCAATGAAGGATGGGGAAGAGTTGGCGCGGGGTTGCGATGGCGGCGAGATGGATGAAAGCCTGAATCGTGATACCAGATGTTATGTATGATAACTTAGTGGTTAGGGCGCGAGGAACGAGGGCTAGGGTGAGGGTATATTGATGGTATTTTGAGATAACTAGGCTTTATACTTTGCCAAGAGTTTGAGAGATTGAGGGAGACTAGAATTGTTTCTTCATTATTCCTTGCTTAATTCCAAATGACAAGCGTGCCTCTCTTTATATAGAGATGGGATCAACCATAAACCTAACTTGGTGTCTAAGCACCCTTGACCTAACTTGGCGACTAAGCTATTGACTCTTGGGCCTATTGGGTTGGCGGTAGCCTGTTGGCTGCCCATGACAATTACTGATTCTGAGGTTCCAAATAACATTTAATTGTAGTGCATGTTTTTGGTTGTTCTATGAATTTTCTCACATGTTTATTGCTCCTTAGGCGGGCGCTAGCTTTGGGTGGCCTCATAATGCGTTTGGATGCGAGGATGAGGAGGGAAGGGATGGGATGGTGAAAGGTCCTAATCCAAGGCTAGGAGGGGGGGTGAATAGCCTAAACTGAAATTCTAAAAACAAACTCAACAATAAGTTAGACAACAAAGAAGCGGAGTGAATGTTGCGCTAGCCTAAGGGGGAAGCGAAGCCACCTATCAAGCAATTTGCTAGCCTAATAAATCTCTAAGTTCACTCAATGCCTACACAAGCTACTAACCTACCTAGCACAACCTAATATGCTACTTGCAAGTATGAAGAATGTAATGCAAGGATAGGTATGGTGATTATACCGCCGTGTAGAGGATTGATCCAATCAAGTGAGGAACTCCGAGATAGCCAATCAAACACAAGGGAGACAAGATGTTGACACTTGATTTTTCTCCCGAGGTTCACTAGTTTGTCAACTAGCTACGTCCTCGTTGTGTCGGCTCACTCACTTGGAGGTTCACGCGCAAATTGGCATCACACGCTAAACCCGTCACCGGGTGCCGCACAACCAACACAAGATGAGGGCACTCCAAGACACGCGCAATCCACTAGAGTTACCTTTGCGATCTCCCGCGGGGAAGGCACAAGAACCCCTTACAATCACCACTTGTGGTCAACGAAGCACAATCACCAAGCTTCTCGAATCCACACCGCTTGCTCAAACCGTCTAGGTGATGACAATCACCAAGAGTAACAAGAAACTAGCAGCGGTATCAACTCCCAAATGCCACTAAGATGAACTCACTTCATGCAATGCACTAGAACACTCAAATCTCTCAAATGGATGATCAATTGACTAAGAGATGAGTGGGAGTGTGTGTCACAAGCTTCTCAAGTGTATGCAATATCAGAATGAGCAAGAGAGCCACCTTGAACCGCCACACACCCTTTTATAGTCCCCTCAAAGGAACTAGCTATTATGCACTTGGGGTTGCTGAAATCGTGACCTCAGGACTACTTTGAGACCACCGTACCAATACACCTGGTCCGACGCTTTAGTCTGGTGCCTAGTCCGGAGCTTCTACGAGCGCCACGTGTCCACTGATATTTGAATTCGACCATTGGAGCTTCAAATCATCTGACCTCTGGACTACTTACCATGGTCCGAAGCCTTTGGTCTGACGCTTTTCCACCAGTTGGCCAAACCTACTCAGTACGCACCGCTGCTTTGGACCACTGGTCCGGAGGTCACCACCGGACTAATTCCTCTGGTCCGGAGCCTCTTCTGTCTTCGAGCCAAATCACGCAGGGAGCGCTTGTGCTTCGGACCACCCTTCCGGACCACACCATTGGACCATGTCGTCTAGTCCGGAGCTTGCCTTGGTCTTCTGTTGAGCCACCATCGGACTAGTCCTGAGCTTCGAGTATGGAGCTCTTTCCTCTGAGCTCTGCCTGAGGCAGGACCACCGGACCACTCACTAATGGTCCGGAGCTTCTTTGCAAACTGGTCCGGAGCTTGTCTTGGTCAGAATTCTCTTCTCTTTTCTTCCCTTGATCTCATGTGCCACCACCAAGTGTTTCACTGACTTGTGCTCGTGTGTTGGCATATTTTATCAAGTTTTACAAGGGTTGCACATTAGGTTAGGATGCAATGGAATTGATGATCAACCTAATGACACTCGATAGTTGTAACCACATAGTATTTTCCCCTCTTCATAGTACGGTTACCTATCCTAAATGTGATCACACCCACTAGGTGTCTTGATCACCAAAATGGAAAAGCCCTAGCTTATACCTTTGCCTTGTCTAGCTTAGGGTCTTCTCCTTCTCTCTTCTTCTTCTTCAAGTGTGAGCTCTTGTTGGCTTTCTCCTTAGCCTCCTCCTTGCTCCACCACTTGTCAACCTCACTTCACCTTGGTGTACTAAGCCTACTCACACTTAGAGCTAGGTTAGTACTTAGGTTTCATCAATTACCCAAAACACTAGAGATCTTTCAATCTCCCCCTTTTTGGTAATTGATGACAACCCATATAAAATGATATGAAATATGATTTTGATTTCAACTTGATATGCTTGACACCACTTGACACCATTTGAAAAACAAGGATGGTGGAATGGGACAAACATTTCTAAGTCGGTTTGATAGTGTTAACTCCCCTACATGTGTGCACTTCTATGAATATGAATCAAGCTTTGCACACATGCTTAGATAGAACTTTTGGAGGGGTGAATAACTAGCAAACTATGACATGATGCTAAGGTTTTAAGAATAGACCTTTGAAGTGTGATACCAATCGAAGTGTGCCTTTCATTTCACCCTTAGCAACATGGTTAGCTTGAAACCAATTGGATTACACAATTAAACAAGAGAGGGCATATAGCTAACTTCCTATGCATGCTAGTTATCAAAGCATCAATCAAGATTACAACTAGTCATGCACCACATAAGCAATAAACTACTTGGAAAGCATCATAAAATTTTAATGCAAGCAAGCATATGAGTGAATGCACATTCAAATGCAACACATTGTTTATAGGCTTGCTCACCCTACTTTTGTGCTCAAATTTTAATTTTCATTTTTCAAAATCTTATTTCTCCCCTTATATCTAGATTCTCCCCTTAACCATTTGTTAATTTCATTTATCATGTTTCTCTCCTTTTGACCATTTTCACCCTTACTATAACATTTCTCCCTTACTATCATTTTAACCCAATTTCTCCCCCTTTGTCACACATGGCCACAAAGGAAACCACTTGTAGTAATATGTATCACTTGAGGATACTTAGGAAGATTTGTTGATCAAGTCAATTTAGAAAAGGAGTGGGGTGAATAACAATTTAATTTCAACCTATATTACTTGTCCTAAATACTTAACACGGTTTAAACCATGGACAAGCTTATTCACACATCTTGCAATGGTTATATTAGCCATGTTGGTTAAGTATAAGAATAAGCATTCTAGACTAAACATGTGAGGTTGCAAGCTTATCAACATGTCATATGCCACCACTAGATCAATTAACTCATAGAAACTATAGTGGTATAGCATATGTACATAGAAATCATTTGATTTTTCATGAATGAGTCTATCATGAGTGATGTCTATATGCTCTACACAAGACTAGCAAAGGATGAATGCATATGTCAATCAATTGTACCTTGCTATGTTGGAGTAGAGGCATGTCATAGCAGGCCTGTACCTATGATTTAGAAGACCCTGAACGAAACATGTGATGTGGCCCTAAAAATATAAATTTTTCAATAAAAGAAAAATACTCTATCTAAAGGTATTAAATATACAAGGCATTCTTTGCCATAAGTTTTGCGAATTACGAGAACTCTAGTGTAAAATTTTGTTGGAAAATCTTCTAAAAAAATTATCTTTAGGACCTTTTAGAATTGATAGTTCTCTTTTAGTACTCTTGTGAACCAACATATATCAATCATCTTAGAATCAAATGACTCCTAATATCTTGGATCAATTTGTTTGCTCAATGTGAGTTTTAAGGTTTCTACGAAAGTGTTAAATAATAGAATCTTGAAACTGGCAGACAAAATGATAGGATCGTCTCAAACGGCCTTTGTTCCAGATCGTTACATTATGGAAGGTGTTGTTATGTTGCATGAAACGATTCATGAGTTACATAGAAAAAGACAAGATGGGTGATTTTTAAAGTTAGACTTCGAAAAAGCGTATGATAAAATAAAGTGGCCTTTTATTCAACAAGTTCTTAGATTGAAAAGATTCTCACCAACTTGGTGTGAGTGGATTTCAAAGATCATATCTAAAGGAAGTGTTGCTGTAAAGGTTAATGATAATATAGGGCATTATTTCCAAACTAGGAAAGGAGTGCGGCAGGGGGACCCGTTATCTCCAATTCTGTTTAACATAGTGGTTGATATGTTGGCAATCCTTATTTCTTGAGCTAAAGAGGTTGATCATATCCGAGGGGTTGTTCCACACTTGGTAGATGAAGGCCTTTCAGTCCTTCAATATGCAAATGATACAATTATTTTCATGGATAATGATCTTGAGAGGGCCAAAAATATGAAGCTTTTGCTTTGTGCTTTTGAGCAGTTGTCGGGGCTCAAGATCAATTTCCATAAGAGTGAATTGTTTTGCTACGGAGCAGCTAGAGTAAATCAATTTGGTTATGCAGAAATTTTCGGATGTGATTTGGGTTCGTTTCCTTTTAGGTACTTGGGTATTCCTATGCATCATAGGAAGCTCATGAATAAGGATTGAAAACATGTAGAGGAGCGTTTTCGAAAAAGGTTGAGTTGTTGGAGAAGTAAGATTTTGTCGGTTGGTGGAAGGCTAGTCTTGCTTAATTTGGTTCTAAGCAGTCTTCCTATGTTTATGCTTTCCTTTTTTGAATTACCGAAAGGGGTTCTAAAAAAGTTAGACTATTCCAGATCACGTTTTTTTGGTAGAGTGATGAACACAAGAAGAAATACAAATTGACTAAATGGGAGGTAGTTTGTACACCAAAAGATCAAGGGGGGTTAGGCGTCTTAAATTTAGAGATTCAAAATAAGTGTCTCCTAAGTAAATGGATTTTTAAGTTTCTAAATGGTGATGGGGTTTGGCAACAACTACTTAGGAATAAATATATAAAACACAAGACCCTAACACAGGTTCAACATATGCCTGGGGAGTCACATTTTTGGGCTGGTCTCATGAAGATCAAGGGGGAGTTCCTCTCATTAGGCAAGTTCGAACTAGGTGATGGCTCTCAAGTGTGATTTTGGGCGGATGCATGGATAAGGTCACAACCTTTAAAATCTCTCTTTCCTACTTTATATAATATTATTATGAGGAAAGGGGTGTCTGTGAGAACGGTGATGTCTATGACTCCTTTAAATGTGGCTTTCAGGAGATCCGTGGTAGGTGTTAATCTACAAG
Source organism: Microstegium vimineum (assembly GCA_022036555.1). Classification (NCBI taxonomy): domain Eukaryota; kingdom Viridiplantae; phylum Streptophyta; class Magnoliopsida; order Poales; family Poaceae; genus Microstegium; species Microstegium vimineum. Next base: position 39,632,860 of record CM039122.1, read on the forward strand.
CTTGGCACGAGGTTGTCGCCATGGTGTCAAATGTACAATTAACAAACCAGAGGGATCGTTTTATGTGGGGGTTACATCAGAATGGATTATTTTCGGTAAAATCCATGTTCGGAGCTTTATTTGATTCTGAAGCCCTGCCTTTTAACTCTTTAATTTGGAAGCTGAAACTACTCTTAAAATCAAAGTATTCTTGTGGTATTTGTACAAGGGAGTAATTTTAACGAAGGACAATTTAGCAAGACGACAGTGGCATGGAGATAGGAAATGTTGTTTTTGTTCATCCGAGGAGTCCATACAACATTTACTCTTTGATTGCCATTTTGCTAAGTTTGTGTGGCGAACCATTCACATTTCCTTCAATTTATTACCACCAACTAGCATGCACAATATGTTTACAGATTGGTTACATGGGTTTGATAGGAAGCTAAAATCCAAGATTCTTGTGGGTGCGAGTGCAATTTGTTGGGTAATATGGTTAACCCGGAATGACAAAGTTTTTGACAAGGTACTAGCACCATCTTATTTGCAGGTTATCTTCAGGGGAAATCACTGGATCAGATTTTGGTCCCTACTTCAGAAGGAGGAGGATCGCCTTTTGATAATGATGGGTTGCAGGAGGATTGAGACAACAGTGATGGAGTTATTTGCAAGAAATGACTGGATTTTCAGTAATAGAATTATGCTTTAGATGTTACTTTGGGAATTGTTACCTCTTTCCTTCTTGGTTAATTTTTTTTGTTTTTGAGATTGATTGGTCCTCTGAACTTGGTTGAGTGTAATTTTGAACAGCTATATGCATCAATCAATGCAGAAGCTGGAATATTTTAATATATTCCCTTTTCTAAAAATCTTGGATCATATATATATATATATATATATATATATATATATATATATATATATATATATATATATATATATATATATATATATATATCAGGACGCGACGACCATGAACCTTATATGGGCCAACTTCAATTAACAAATTATTGATGCAAGCATAGCCATTACTTAATTATTGTTTACTACTTAGTGTAATATATAAATTTGGAGGCCCTATGATTTTGGAGGCCCTGAACAATTGCACACTTTGCACTTGCTAATGTACGGCCCTGGTCATAGGTGGGGTGCATCAACTCATATTGGAGAAATCCAAGATGTTCAACTCATTCCTCAACTTGCAAAACCTCTTCTCATCAAGTGGTTTGGTGAAAATATCGGCTAATTGATCATCGGTGCCCACATTGTCAATGAAAATGTCACCCTTTTGTTGATGATCTCTTATGAAGTGATGTCTCACATCTATGTGCTTTGTCCTTGAGTGTTGGATGGGGTTGTTTGTAAGCTTCACCACACTTTCATTGTCATGTAGCAATGGGACTTTCTTGAATTGAATTCCATAGTCCTCCAAAGTGGCTTTCATCCACAATAGTTGTGCACAATAACTTCCCGCACTTATGTATTCGACTTCGGCGGTAGAGAGTGCCACAATATTTTGCTTCTTGGATGACCATGAGACTAGTGACCTTCCCAACATTTGACATGTACCACTAGTGCTCTTTCTATCCACTTTGCAACCCTCATAGTCGAAGTCCGAATATCCAATCAATTCAAATCTTGACCCCTTTGGAAACCATAGTCCAACCTCTTGTGTATGCTTCAAATATCTCAATATTCTCTTTGTGGCTTTCAAATGACTCTCTCTAGAAGATGCTTGAAATCTTGCACACATACATACACTAAACATGACATCTGACCTTGAAGCGGTGAAAGGTCCTAATCCAAGGCTAGAGGGGGGGTGGAATAGCCTAATCTGAAATTCTAAAATAAAACTCAACAACAAGTTAGACAATATGGTGGCGAAGCTTTGACTAGCTATAGCAAACTAAAAGATGCGAAGCCTCCTATCACAAATGCTATCCTAATAGCTCTAGGATCAAACAATTCATACTCAAGTCTAGAAGCCCTCTAGGCACAACCTAATATACTAAGCAAGAAAAAGAAAGGTAATGCAAAGATGGAAGGAGTGATTTTACCACCGAGTAGAGGATTGAACCAATCACAATGAGATCACCAATCAATCACACAAGGATGACACTTGATTTTTCACCAAGGTTCACTAGTTTGCCCACTAGCTACGCCCTTGTTGTGTTGGCTCACTTACTTGGAGGTTCAAGAGCTAATTGGCATCACACGCCAAACCCGTCACCGGGTGCCTCACAACCAACACAAGATAAGGGCTCTCCAAGACATGCGCAATCCACTAGAGTTACCTTTGCGATCTCCCGCGGGGAAGGCACAAGAACCCCTCACAATCTTCACTTGTGGTCGACGAAGCACAATCACCAAGCTTCTCGAATCCACGCCGCTTGCTCCAATCCGTCTAGGTGAAGGCAATCACCAAGAGTAACAAGAAACTAGCAGCGGTATCAACTCCCAAGTGCCACTAAGATGAATCACTCATGCAATGCACTTGAACACTCAAATCTCAAATGGATGATCAAAATCAACTAAGAGATGAGTGGGAGTGTGTGTGGTTTGATCAAAAGAGTATGCAATCAGCCAAATGTGCAAGAGTCATTCCTAGAACCAGTCACATACCCTTATATAGCTTCCTCAAAGAAACTAGCCGTTTTTCTCTTTTTGGAGCTGCAAACCGTGACCACCGGACCACTTTTGGTCACACCACCAGACTATAGCAGCTGGTCCGATGCTATTCAAAAAACTGACCGTTGGCGCGCTGAAAGTCACCGTTGGACCACTCATAATAGTCCGACGCCCCTGGTCCGACGCTTTGGCCTCAGCCAAACGTCTGAGTCCAGTAAGCACACACACTCCGGACTCCTGGTCTGGAGCTCACCACCGGACCATATCCTCTGGTCCGGAGCTTCTCCAGTCCTTTGACGATTTCATACAGTGAGTGCCAGTGCTCCGGACCACCAATCCGGAGCTGACCACCGGACCATTACGCCTAGTCCAGAGCTTGCCTTGAACTCCTGCTGAGCCACCGGACTCTGAAAACTGGCCGACTGATGGTCCGATGCACCACTGGACCACTAGTCCGACGCCCTTCTGTCTGAGCCTTGCCTGAGTCTGAAGCACCGGACCACTTCCAATAGTCCGGTGTTCACATATTGACTGGTCCGGAGCTTCTGTCTTGATCAGAATCTTCTTCTCTTTTCTTCCCTTGATCTCATGTGCCACCACCAAGTGTTTCACTGACTTGTGCATGTGTGTTGGCATATTTTAACAAGTTTACAAGGGATGTTTCATTAGGATTAGATGCAATGCAATGCAATGAACTCCTAATGGCACTTGATAGGTGTAACCACTAACTATTTTCCCCTCTTCATAGTACGGTTACCTATCCTAAATGTGATCACACCCACTAGGTGTCTTGATCACCAAAATAGAAAAGCCCTAGTATACCTTTGCCTTGAAAAGCTTAGGGTTTCCTCCTCTTCTTTTCTTCTCCAAGTGTGGAACCTTTGCTAGCTCTCTCCTTAGCTTCCTTTGCTCCATCACTTGTCACCTTCTCTCTTCACATTGTGTACTTAACCTATTCATCCACTTAGAGCTAGGTTAGTACTTAGGTTTCATCAATTACCCAAAACAATAGAGATCTTTCAATCTCCCCCTTTTTGGTAATTGATGACAATCCATATAAAATGATATGAAATATGATTTTGTTTTCACCTTTCAAATGCTTGACACCACTTGGAAGATATGATTATAAAAGAAAGTGGTCAATCATTTCCAAGTTGGTTTGATAGTGTTAACTCCCCCTACATGTGTGCACTTCTATGAATATGAATCAAGCTTTGCACACATGCTTAGATAGAACTTTTGGAGGGGTGAACAACTAGCAAACTATGACATGATGCTAAGGTTTTAAGAATAGACCTTTGAAGCGTGATACCAATCGAAGTGCGCCTTTCATTTCACCCTTAGCAACATGGTTAGCTTGAAACCAATTGGATTACACAATTAAACAAGAGAGGGCATATAGCTAACTTCCTATGCATGCTAGTTATCAAAGCATCAATCAAGATTACAACTAGTCATGCACCACATAAGCAATAAACTACTTGGAAAGCATCATAAAATTTTAATGCAAGCAAGCATATGAGTGAATGCACATTCAAATGCAACACATTGTTTATAGGCTTGCTCCCCCTACTTGTGTGCTCAAATTTGTTTATCAAGTCAATATAGAAAGAAGTGGGGTGAATTATCAAATTATATTCAACCTAGATTACTTGTCCTAGATACTTAACATGTTTTAAACCATGGACAAGCTTCTTCACACATCTTGCAATGGTTATCTTGACCATGTTGGTTAAGTACAAGAATAAGCATTCTAGACTAAAAACATGTGAGGTTGCAAGCTTATCAACATGTCATATGCCATCACTAGATCAATCAACTCATAGAAACTATAGTGATGTCATATGTCCATAGAAAAACATTTGATTTTCATGAATGAGCTTATCATGAGTGATGTCTATATGCTTCTACACAAGACTAGCTAAGGATGAATGCATATGTCAATCAATTTTACCTTGCTATGTTGGTGTAGAGGAATGTCATAGGTGGGGTGCATCAACTCATGTTAGAGAAATCCAAGATGTTCAACTCATTCCTCAACTTGCAAAACCTCTTCTCATCAAGTGGGTTGGTGAATATGTCGGCTAATTGATCATCGGTGCCCACATTGTCAATGAAAATGTCACCCTTTTGTTGATGATCTCTTATGAAGTGATGTCTCACATCTATGTGCTTTGTTCTTGAGTGTTGGACGGGGTTGTTGGTGAGCTTCACCGCACTTTCATTGTCACAAAGCAATGAGACTTTCTTGAATTGAATTCCATAGTCCTCCAAAGTGGCTTTCATCCACAATAGTTGTGCACAACAACTCCCCGCACTAATGTATTCGGCTTCGGCGGTAGAGAGTGCCACACTATTTTGCTTCTTGGATGACCATGAGACTAGTGACCTTCCCAACATTTGACATGTACCACTAGTGATCTTTCTATCCACTTTGCAACCCGCATAGTCGGAGTCCGAGTATCCAATCAATTCAAATCTTGACCCATTTTCAAACCATAGTCCAACTTCTTGTGTATGTTTGAGATATCTCAATATTCTCTTTGTGGCTTTCAAATGACTCTCTCTAGGAGATGCTTGAAACCTTGCACACATGCATACACTAAACATGACATCCGGTCTTGATGCGGTCACATATAATAAGCTTCTAATCATAGACCGATAGAGTGTTTGATCTACCATCATGCCACTTGAGTCACTATCCAAATGTCCATTAGTCCCCATGGGAGTACTAATGCCTTTAGCTTCTTCTAGCCCAAACTTCTTCACCATATCCTTGATGTACTTGCCTTGACTCACAAATGTACCATTCTTCAATTGCTTGATTTGAAGTCCAAGGAAGTAACTAAGTTCACCAATCATTGACATCTCAAACTCATTAGCCATCATCTCCCCAAACTCTTCACAAAAGTCTTGATTTGAAGATCCAAAGATAATGTCATCCACATAGATTTGTAAGATGAACAAGTCATTTCCAATCTTCTTGGTGAATAGGGTAGTATCAACCAATCCCATTTTGAACCCCATTGAGAGAAGAAAACTTCTCAACCTCTCATACCATGCTCTAGGTGCTTGCTTCAACCCATAGAGAGCCTTCTTGAGCTTGAATACATGGTCAGGCTTCTTAGCATCCTCAAAACCGGGTGGTTTCTCAACATACACCTCCTCATTGATATACCCATTTAGGAATGCACTCTTCACATCCATTTGGTATAGCTTTATATTGTGTGCACAAGCATAGGCCAATAGGATTCTTATTGCCTCTAATCTTGCCATCGGAGCATATGTTCCCCTAAAGTCAAGACCTTCAACTTGAGAGTAACCTTGAGCTACTAGTCTTGATTTGTTCCTTACCACTATTCCATCTTGATCTTGCTTGTTCTTGAAAACCCATTTGGTTCCAATGACATTGTGCTTCTTTGGTCTTTCTACCAATTCCCAAACTTGATTTTTTGTAAAGTTGTTGAGCTCTTCATGCATAGCATTGATCCAATCAACATGCTTCAAAGCTTCATCAATCTTGGTTGGCTCAAATGATGAGACAAAAGAGTAATGCTCACAAAATGAAGCCAATCTTGATCTTGTTTGAACACCACAACCTCCAATAACTTGATCTAACGAATGATCTCTTGCAATGTGGTAGGTTGGAGCACTTGAATGTGGATATCATTTTGTTGAGATGATGAACTAGCTTGAACTTGATCTTCACTTGCAATTCCTTGATCTTGAGTTGGAGAACCACTAGCTTGATCACTTGGAATGGATACTTGATCTTCATCTTCATCTTGTACTTGTCTTGGTCTAATATCACCAATATCCATATCTTTCATAGCATTGACCAACTTGTCACCTCTCACATCATCCAGATTTTCTTCTTCATCTTGAGAGCCTTGAGTTTCATCAAATTCAACATCATGCACTTCCTCAAGAATGCCACTAGTCAAATTCCATACTCTATAAGCCTAGCTAGTAGTTGAGTAGCCAAGTAGAAATCCCTCATCACATTTATTTTCAAACTTGCTCAACCTTGTTCCCTTCTTCAAGATATAGCACTTGCATCCAAACACCCTAAAGTAGGCAATGTTTTGCTTTGTTACATTCAATAGCTCATAGGGAGTCTTCTCAAGCATTCCATGACAATAGAGACGGTTGCTAGAATTGCAAGCCGTATTGATAGCTTCGGCCCAAAAAGAGTCACTAACATTGTACTCACTTAGCATTGATCTTGCCATGTCAATCAAGGTTCTTTTCTTCCTTTCAACTATCCCATTGGATTGAGGAGTGTACTTTGGAGAGAATTGATGATTGATCCCAAAGTCATCACAAAGTTCTTCAACTCTTGTGTTCTTAAACTCACTCCCATTGTCACTTCTAACTCTCTTCATAGTTGTTTCAAACTCATTTTGGCACCTCTTGACAAATGACTTGAAGATATCAAATGTGTCACTCTTGTCACTCAAGAAGAATACCCAAGTGTATCTTGTGAAGTCATCTACTATCACAAATCCATACTTATTGTCACCAATGCTCATGTAAGTTGTTGGCCCAAAGAGATCCATGTGCAATAACTCAAAAGCTTTGCTTGTGCTCATGATGCTCTTCTTTGGATGAGTATTTCCAACTTTCTTTCTGGCTTGACATGCACTACATAGCTTGTCCTTCTCAAAAGTGACATCCTTCAAGCCCTTCACTAGATCATGATTGATTAGCTTGTTCAATTGCTTCATGCCAACATATCCAAGCCTTCTATGCCACAACCAACCCATGCTAGATCTTGAAATGTGACATGTAGAGAGTTGGGTCTCACTAGCATTGAAATCGACTAGGTAGAGGTTCTCATACCGAAATTCTTTGAAGATCATGTTTGAACCATCCACACTAATGATTTCCACATCCTCCACTCCAAAAATGCACTTGAAACCAAGATCACACAATTGGGCAACCGACAATAGATTGATCTCAAGACTTTCCACTAGAAGCACATTGCTAATGCTTAGATCATTGGAGATGGCAATCTTTCCAAGCCCTTTCACCTTGCCTTTGCCATTATCAACAAATGTGATACTATCAAATCCATGATTGTTATCTTGGTTGATTGAGTTGAACATCCTTCCATCACCGGCTATGTGTTGAGTGCACCCACTATCAAACACCCAATGCCTCCCTCTGGCTTTGTAATTGACCTACAAGAGAGATCAATTCTTTTTAGGTACCCAAACTTGCTTGGGTCCTCCAAGGTTAGTTACCAAAGATTTTCATACCCAAATGGACTTCTTGGAAACCATCCATGGAGCACCAACAAACTTGGCATAAGCTCCATTTGTACCCTTGGAAAGTACATAGAATGAATCAACTCTAATGGAGGATACATCTTGCTTGGCCTTCTTGTTCACACATTGATGCTCATTGTGACCAACTTGCTTGCAACTCTTGCAATAGCTACTAGTGTTCTTCACAAAACGAGTCTTGTGAGGAGGAAAAGCGGTCTTGCCATTCTTGAGGGTATAGCTCAAACCCTCTTTGTAGAGAGCTCTTTAGCTCTTTGACTTTGTATCTTCGCGGTCTTGCTTTCGAGTAGGTTCCATCCTCCATGCTTGAACTATGCTTGATCTTTTAGGTCTTCTATATGCTTCAAATGTCTTGCTTGCGGTGTTGCCTATGTCCAAAGCATGTTTGCACCCTATTGGACTACAAAATAAACACATGCAAATATGTTAGTCCAATTTGGTTATGTTGATCATCGAACACCAAAATCCAAACTAAATGGGACATGGGAACCATGTTCCTTCATCCACTTAGAGCTAGGTTAGTACTTAGGTTTCATCAATTACCCAAAACAATAGAGATCTTTCAAGTGGTCACATAGAGTAAGCTTCCAATCATAGACCGATAGAGTGTTTGATCTACCATCATGCCACTTGAGTAACTATCCAAATGTCCATTAGTCCATGTTGGTATTTCTGATGACTATTGGATAAATCCGCAAATACACAAATTATACTGTTGTAGCACTTCACCAAGGAGTATTCCAAGGTATTATAATTTATATTATCCCAAGGGAAAGCTGGCTAGAAATGATAATTAGAGAGAGATCCTAGAGAGCACCTCAACTTAGTACCAACTAGTATAGAGGGGTAAACGATAAATGTGATAGCAAGGGTTTGATGAATGAAGAAGCTACGGTAAAAGATACTTAGAACGGACTCGAAAGACTAGCTAGGTGGGAGGAAAGCAAGAAAGTATAGGGACTCCTATGTACTTCAATATACTTAGCTAATTAACTAGTCTAAACACTATAGTTTGTCTCCTCAATACAAGTATGCTAGGCGAGGGGATAGATCAGTAGGAGGACAAAACTCCTACCGGACCGCGCCCTCTTCTTACGGGGGCCTTACCTTTTAAGAACTTGCCGATAAACACGTGGTGGAATACAACGACTAGACAAGGCTGTCACCTCTTGCTAGCTACCACAAACAATCCGTGCAGCAAGCGATAACCAAGGATAAGATGATGTATAAGCACCACGCTTACACACAACTTACTACTTTGACTACAATCTATAATCAAAGCACCCTATGACACGCAATGATCGCATACAGGAAAGGTCACAAGGATAAGATGATGTATAAGCACCACGCTTACACACAACTTACTACTTTGACTACAATCTATAATCAAAGCACCCTATGACACGCAATGATCGCATACAGGAAAGGTCACAAGGATAAGATGATGTATAAGCACCACGCTTACACACAACTTACTACTTTGACTACAATCTATAATCAAAGCACCCTATGACACGCAATGATCGCATACAGGAAAGGTCACAAGGATAAGATGATGTATAAGCACCACGCTTACACACAACTTACTACTTTGACTACAATCTATAATCAAAGCACCCTATGACACGCAATGATCGCATACAGGAAAGGTCACAACTCCGGAAATCCCGAGCACAGCTCGACTCAACTCTAACTCCCACACTAGACTAACTCCTAGAACAATCTAAGGAATAGAGCTTGTAATCTTCTTCTTCATCATCATAGAGACGGGGTGTGACCCTCTATTTATAGTGGGAGGTGGAGTAGGGGCTACTCCGGTGCCACGTCAGCGATCCAGGGTCTTCCATCCTCCACCCTTGGATCCAACCGACCTTGAAACCCACCAAGGCATAGATGGATGTGATTCATCATGTGGGGGGAGGAGTATGGCGGTTGGGGGAGCCAACCGACCTAGGGGGTGGATCGGTCGATCCCCCCTATGGCCAGTGGGCCCTCCTCTGTCCTCCTGGAGGTGCCCCCACTAGTCAGGGACCAAGTGGGGGCCTGGTGGGCCGAATGGTGGATCGGACGACCCCCCCTTGGGGTGTCTGGCCCAACTCGGTCTCCCAGGTGCTGGTCCCACTTGTCATGGATGTTGAATGTTGGTTCTGGGATGGTTGTCACATTTATCTCCTTGGTGTGGGCCCATGGATCCATGTGCTATGCTTTGTGAACCGTTGAGAGAAAGCATAGAGTGATCCAAGGGTTGGAAATCACTCTGGGATGCTTCTCTTGGATCATGGCCGAGAGGGGAGCCAGGTGGGCCCACAGGGTGGTCGGCCGACCCCCTATGTGCCAACAAGATCCCCCAAGCTTAACCTTTGCTCGTCCCGAGCAAACAATCAAACTTAGCTTGATGGATCAGGAGTTGCTACTATGCTTCATATTTCAAGAGTACTAAATCTACAACAATCATACTTTTCTTTTGAATGGAAAAGTTAGCAATAAAGACTCACCCATATTACCTTACTCCTTCATGGGGCTTATAGCTTTATCCTTTGTCTTGAGAGGTTGACAGATAGAACAACTTGACTTGAGCACTAGTTTTCTCATTCTTTCACAAGTTTCATATCGGAGGCTTTGCGAGATTTTTAAAAGAAAAACTTAGTGTTCCTCAAATGGTACTCTCGAGTCGCTCATAAGGTGTATGATTCCTCACCAAGGCATATACCAAAGTTTGCCTTCTTTCATCCTATCTCTAAAGCTTATATGGAGCTATAGGTAGGGATCAAAGATGTAGCAAACTTACCTTGCATGTATTGTAAAGTCAAATTCCGGATCCAAGGAGAGAAATGTCATACTCTTAGATCAAGATGTGCAAGTGTGTGGAAACATGGCAAATGCTCAATACTCCTATATTTGGATGATCTCTCTTTCCTAACTTATTATTTTGAGACATAGCTATCTTTTTAATTTTTCTATGAGCTTTGAAAATGCTCATAGTTTTTTTTGGATGAGCTTTGGATTGCTCATAAAAATTGGGACTTTAGAATGCCTCTGAATTTTTCATAATTTTGCATAGTCTATGTATCATTTGATAGCAACAAACTAGAGAGAGTTTTTCTACTTAGAGCATGGAGTATGAACTATGTGGAAATGTAAGGCATGTTTCTGTGTACTTCCAGTGTAGAAGTAGCATGTATATGTGGCGTGTACGTGATCTTGATCTTGGGAGCATGATAAATCTCTCAACAAGGGTCACAAAACTTGACCAAACTCAACACAAAGCAAGCAGCTTATGTAGAAAGCTTATATCATGAAAGAGCATGTATGGCTTTAGTAGGAAATTTCTGCATTGAGGAACATCAAAGTGTTTTTATTATTTTGATAAATAAAACTCCGATGGTCATTCTTGCTTAGAACAATATTATAGCAGCTCTTATCTTGTCATATCATGTATCACAACAACTTAGACTTAGTTACGGCATTTGTAACCCACAAAAGTTTGAGGTTCATGATGGTTTCTTTTAAGCCAAGTAATCCATACTTAGAGAAATACCAAGTTGTAAACTAAGTACTAGAGCAACATTTAGCAGAACAACTATTCGTCATTTCTATAGGAGATATTAATTTTCATAGAACATGTGAGAGTAGAGCAAGTCTTTTTATTATTTTTATTTTTTATATGTACGCAAACAAAGATAAGCAGAAAAATGCATAAAGATAAATGCTGAAATTAAAAACTTACCTTAGTGGGGGAGGGACCCTTCCCCAAGCTTATCTTTTGCTCAATGATGCGGCTGATATGGATTTAGTTGCCGCCACACGTCCCAATACCGGTGTTGTTCTTCTTTCATTGTTTGAATTTCTTCGGCAGTTTGCTGGGCAATGCGTGCTGTCTCATCGTGCTCAACACGTAGCTCACCAAAGTATTGGCGAGATGATCAAATTGTTGTTGCAATTCACGATGCTCCCTGTCTCGTGTGGACGAGAAGGATGCCCGTGGTCTCTGCGGATGTGATGGTCGAGGGGGTATGACACTAGAAGTGTGCATGGAAGATGCATCGTCTTCCTCCTCGCCATAAGCTTCTCGGGAAGGACCACCTTGCTCAAGATGAACAAAGTATAGCCCCTCTTGAGCTCTCCTGTCTGAACCTGCAAAACCTCTTTGTCCAATTCCTTGATCTAAATCAAGGGTTAGCTTACGGGTCCTATACAACTGAAGTTGTCTATTTGGAAGAGGCACCTCAATTGTATGGCCACTGTAAATCATTTTGAGTTCATTATTGACATCTCTTTTTAACATTCGAGCTATAGGAGCAGAGATGTACACAAAGGGTTGATCACCATTTAGCAAGTTCATAGATTCGGAAAGACGAGTAATTAAAGAAGTGGATTGAATGGATTCATTACTCTCAATTGAACTTTGCCAAAATTCCACTAAGTATTTCATAGGAGAGATTTGCATTTTGCTTACCATGGCATATAGCAATTTTAATTTCATGTCACTTATCAAGCTAGCATTACTTCCAGGAAACAAAGTCATTTCCATCCAAAGATGTATGAACCGAAGAGTTGGATTATGAATTTCCTCAGGTTTAGGATTTGAGCAATCTTTTAGAGCAGATATAGAGAGCCAAAATTTTCTTTTATTGAATCTATGCATGGCAAGGTTTAAATCTATCAAGCATGAATTATCAAAACCAAGAGAAACACCTAGATGACTCCAAGTTAGACTATGGCTTTGGTTAAACATGCGAAAGGTAATTCCAACATTAGAGACTTGGAGAGAGCATAAGAATTCTACGGTGAGAAACTCAACTCCAAACTCTTCTACTTGCCAAAAGCCAGACCAACCAAAAGCCAACAGTCCCCATGGGAGTACTAATGCCTTTAGCTTCTTCTAACCCAAACTTCTTCATCATATATTTGATGTACTTGCCTTGATTCACAAATATACCATTTTTCATTTGCTTGATTTGAAGTCCAAGGAAGTAACTAAGTTCACCAATCATTGACATCTCAAATTCATTAGCCATCATCTCCCCAAACTCTTCACAAAAGTCTTGATTTGATGACCCAAAGATAATGTCATCCACATAGATTTGCAAGATGAATAAGTCATTTCCAATCTTCCTTGTGAATAGGGTAGTATTAACCAAACCTATCTTGAACCCTTTAGAGAGGAGAAAACTTCTCAATCTCTCATACCATGCTCTAGGTGCTTGCTTCAACCCATAGAGAGCCTTCTTGAGCTTGAATACATGGTCGGGCTTCTTAGCATCTTCAAAACTGAGTGGTTGCTCAACATACACCTCCTCATTGATATACCCATTTAGGAATGCACTCTTGACATCCATTTGGTATAGCTTGATATTGTGTGCACAAGCATAGGCCAATAGAATTCTTATTGCCTCTAATCTTGCCACCGGAGCATATGTCTCCCCAAAGTCAAGACCTTCAACTTGTGAGTAACCTTGAGCTACTAGTCTTGCTTTGTTCCTCACCACTATTCCATCTTGATCTTGCTTGTTCTTGAAAACCCATTTGGTTCCAATGACATTGTGCTTCTTTGGTCTTTCTACCAATTCCCAAACTTGATTTTTTATGAAGTTGTTGAGCTCTTCATGCATATCATTGATCCAATCAAAATCCTTCAAAGCTTCATCAATCTTGGTTGGCTCAAATGATTAAACAAAATAATAATGCTCACAAAATGATGTCAATCTTGATCTTGTTTGAAATCCACTTTGAATGCCTCCAATCACTTGATCCAAAGGATGATCTCTTGCAATGTTAGTAGGTTGAAGCACTTGCATGTTGATGTCATTTGGTTGAGATGATGAACTAGCTTGAACTTGATCTTCACTTGCATTTGCTTGATATTGAGTTGGAGAACCACTAGCTTGCTCACTTGGAATTGTCACTTGATCTTCATCTTGGACTTGTCTTGGTCTAATGTCACCAACATCCATATCTTTCATAGCATTGACCAACTTGTCACCTCTCACATCATCCAAGTTTTCTTCTTCATCATGAGAGCCTTGAGTTTCATCAAATTCAACATCATGCACTTCCTCAAGAATTCCACTAGCCAAGTTCCATACTCTACAAGCCTTGCTAGTTGTTGAGTAACCAAGTAGAAATCTCTCATCACATTTCTTCTCAAACTTGCTCAACCTTGTTCCCTTCTTCAAGATATAACACTTGCATCCAAACACCCTAAAGTAGTCAATGTTTGGCTTTCTTCCATTCAATAGCTCATATGGAGTCTTCTCAAGCATTCCATGGCAATAGAGACGGTTGCTAGAGTAGCAAGCCGTATTGATAGCTTCAGCCCAAAAAGAATCACTAACATTGTACTCACTTAGCATTGATCTTGCCATGTCAATCAAGGTTCTATTCTTCCTTTCAACTATCCCATTGGATTGAGGAGTGTACTTTGGAGAGAATTGATGGTTGATTCCAAAGTCATCACAAAGTTCTTCAACTCTTGTGTTCTTGAACTCACTCCCATTGTCACTTCTAACTCTCTTGATAGTTGTTTCAAACTCATTTTAGCACCTCTTGACAAATGACTTGAATATATCAAATGTGTCACTATTGTCACTCAAGAAGAATACCCATGTGTATCTTGTGAAGTCATCCACTATCACAAATTCATACTTGTTGTCACCAATGCTTATGTATGTTGTTGGCCCAAAGAGATCCATGTGCAATAACTCAAAAGCTTTGCTTGTACTCATGATGCTCTTCTTTGGATGAATGTTGCCAACTTGCTTTCCGGCTTGACATGCACTACATAGCTTGTCCTTTTCAAATGTGACATCCTTCAAGCCCTTCACTAGATCATGCTTGATTAGCTTGTTCAATTGCTTCATACCAACATGTCCAAGCCTTCTATGCCACAACCAACCCATGCTAGATCTTGAAATGTGACATGTAGAGAGTTGGGTCTCACTAGCATTGAAATCGACTAGGTAGAGGTTCTCATACCGAAATTCTTTGAAGATCATGTTTGAACCATCCACACTAATGATTTCCACATCCTCCACTCCAAAAATGCACTTGAAACCAAGATCACACAATTGGGCAACCGACAATAGATTGATCTCAAGACTTTCCACTAGAAGCACATTGCTAATGCTTAGATCATTGGAGATGGCAATCTTTCCAAGCCCTTTCACCTTGCCTTTGCCATTATCAACAAATGTGATACTATCAAATCCATGATTGTTATCTTGGTTGATTGAGTTGAACATCCTTCCATCACCGGCTATGTGTTGAGTGCACCCACTATCAAACACCCAATGCCTCCCTCCGGCTTTGTAATTGACCTACAAGAGAGATCAATTCTTTTTAGGTACCCAAACTTTCTTGGGTCCTCCAAGGTTAGTTACCAAAGATTTTCATACCCAAATGGACTTCTTGGAAACCATCCATGGAGCACCAACAAACTTGGCATAAGCTCCATTTGTACCCTTGGAAAGTACATAGAATGAATCAACTCTAATGGAGGATACATCTTGCTTGGCCTTCTTGTTCACAAATTGATGCTCATTGTGACCAACTTGCTTGCAACTCTTGCAATAGCTACTAGTGTTCTTCACAAAACGAGTCTTGTGAGGAGGAAAAGCGGTCTTGCCATTCTTGAGGGTATAGCCCAAACCCTCTTTGTAGAGAGCTCTTTGGCTACCCAAGCACATAAGCAAGCGGTCCTCACCTCCATAAGCCTTAGCTAAGGAGTGATTGAGCTTTGTAACCTCCTTCTTGAGGGTTTCATTTTCCACCATTAGTGAGGCATCACAAGTGAAACCATCACTAGTAGATGAAGTAGGAATGATAGTGCTACAAGAGGGGTTAGTGGGAGAAACAATGATAGGAATATAAAAAGATTCATCAAGAATATCACAAGTAACTCCCATGTCACATGTTTGAACAATCTCCTTCTTACTTTGGTCAAGGAGGGAGGAATGAGATCTTTCAAGCTTAGTGTGAGACTTCACTAACTTCTCATGGGCTTCCATTAGCCTCTCATGAGATGTTACGACCTCATCAAGGTTTTGCTCAAGAGCCACATTGGCCTTTTCCAATTCCTTGCATTCCTTCCTCTTCTTGTCAATGTAGTCCTTAGCTTGTTCAAGCATGGTCATGAGTTCCTCCTATGAGGGCTCCTCACTATCACTATCGCTCTCACTCTCACTCTCATCATGAGAAAGTACCTTAGTGGACTTAGCCATGAAGCATGATGATGGAGTGTCAAATAGAGAGATCTTGTCCCTCATTGCAATGCTTGCAAAAGCCTTCTTCTTGGTAGTGGTTTTCTTTTCATGATCACTATCTTCACCACACGAAGAAGAATCACTATCCCAAGTGACAATATGAGAGTAGCCCTTCTTCTTCTTCTTGTTGTCAAATAGGGGCTTCTTCTCCTTCTTGCCTTTCTTCTTGTGATCATCATCATCCTTGTCACTATTGTAAGGACAATGAGCAATGAGATGATCAAAGCTTCCACACTTGAAGCACTTCCTTGGTTCATCATATTTCTTGGTGGAAGTCCTCTTTCTTCTTGCACCATACCCTTCTTCTTCATGAATCTTCCAAATTTCTTCACAAAGAGAGTCATTTCCTCTTCATCAAGATCACTAGCACTTTGGTCTTCACTTTCACTAGATTCTTCAATCTTTCTCTTGACCTTGCTCTTGTGTGATGATGTAGCTTTGAATGCTACACTCTTCTTCTTCTCATCTTTCTTGTCTTCCTTCTTGACATCTTCTTCCTTGTTCTCCCGATACGCATCTTGACTCATGACATCTCCCAAGACTTGATTTGGAGTCATGGTGTCTAGCCCACTTATCACAATCAAGGTCACAAGTGTGTCAACCGGGATGGAAGACACCTCAAGAACTTGTGAGAGAAGTCCTTGTCCTCAACCTTCTCACCAAGAGTCGTGAGATCATTGACTAACACTTGAAGCCTATGGAACATCTCCAACACATTTTCATCATCCTTCATCTTGAAGCTAGCAAACTTCTCCTTGAGAATATATGCCTTGGCCCCCTTGACGGCTTGAGTGCCTTCAAATGATTCTTCAAGCTTCTTCCAAGCCTCATGAGCACTCTCTAGATTCTTGATTTGCTCAAAGACCTTTTCATCAAGAGCCTCATGGATGGCACTAAGAGCAATGTCATTGTGTTGCAACTTTTCTTCCTCTTGTGGAGTTGGAGCATCCACATTCACAACCTCAAACTTCTTGTCCACCACAAGCCACACCTTCCGGCTAATTGACTTGATGTGTGTGGTCATCTTGACATTCCAATAGCCATAGTTGGAACCATCAAATCTTGGTGGTTTCTCCATGTTGTTGATTTGAGCCATGATCACACCGTAGGTTGTTAAGCCTCAAAACAATGGTGTACTAGCTTTGATACCACTTGAAAGGTCCTAATCCAAGGCTAGAGGGGGAGTGAACAGCCTAAACTGAAATTCTAAAAACAAACTCAACAACAAGTTAGACAACAAAGAAGCAAAGCGAATGTTGCGCTAGCCTAAGGGGGAAGCGAAGCCACCTATCAAGCAATTTGCTAGCGTAATAAAGCTCTAAGTTCACTCAATGCCTACACAAGCTACTAAGCTACCTAGCACAACCTAATATTCTACTTGCAAGTATGAAGAATGTAATGCAAGGATAGGTAGGGTGATTATACCGCCGTGTAGAGGATTGATCCAATCAAGTGAGGAACTCTGAGATAGCCAATCAAACACAAGGGAGACAAGATGTTGACACTTGATTTTTCTCCCGAGGTTCACTAGTTTGTCAACTAGCTACGTCCTCGTTGTGTCGGCTCACTCACTTGGAGGTTCACGCGCAAATTGGCATCACACGCTAAACCCGTCACCGGGTGCCGCACAACCAACACAAGATGAGGGCACTCCAAGACACGCGCAATCCACTAGAGTTACCTTTGCGATCTCCCGCGGGGAAGGCACAAGAACCCCTTACAATCACCACTTGTGGTCAACGAAGCACAATCACCAAGCTTCTCGAATCCACACCGCTTGCTCAAACCGTCTAGGTGATGACAATCACCAAGAGTAACAAGAAACTAGCAGCGGTATCAACTCCCAAATGCCACTAAGATGAACTCACTTCATGCAATGCACTAGAACACTCAAATCTCTCAAATGGATGATCAATTGACTAAGAGATGAGTGGGAGTGTGTGTCACAAGCTTCTCAAGTGTATGCAATATCAGAATGAGCAAGAGAGCCACCTTGAACCGCCACACACCCTTTTATAGCCCCCTCAAAAGAACTAGCCGTTATGCACTTGGGGCTGCTGAAATCGTGACCTCTGGACTACTTTGAGACCACCGGACCAATACACCTGGTCCGACGCTTTAGTACGGTGCCTAGTCCGGAGCCTGGTCCGGAGCTTCTACGAGCGCCACGTGTCCACTGATATTTGAATTTGACCGTTGGAACTTCAAATCATCTGACCTCCGGACTACTTACCATGGTCCGAAGCCTCTGGTCCGACGCTGAAAGGTCCTAGATGGCTAGAGGGGGGGTGAATAGCCTAATACAAATTCTACAAATCACTAGAGCAAATGGTTAGATAACACTTAAGCGAAGCTTTTTGCTCTAGCTCTACTTGGGGTGCAAAGTCACCTATCCAATGCAATTCTAGTCAACTAAGTGCTTGTCAATCAATAGCAAGAACCTAAAGCACTTAGCACAAGCTAGCAAGAACAACTACTCAAGAAGCTAACTAGCAAGCTAACTAGACAAGATATGGAATAGTAAATACAAGAGAGGTGGTGATTGCTATACCGATGCCTTGTGATGTATGGATGTCAATAGGATAAACCAATCACAATGAATACCAAAGAGTAGCCGGGAGACAAGAATACAATCGATTTTTCTCCCGAGGTTCACTTGGTTGCCACCAAGCTAGTCCCCGTTGTGTCGACTACTCAAATGGTGTTTCGATGGCTAATTGGCAATTCACAAGCCAAGCCCACTAACTCGGGCGCCACAAGAAACCACCCAAATGAGAGTAACTCAATGACACGGGCAATCTACTAGAGTTGCCCTTTGGCTCTCCTCCGAGGTGGGTACAAGCCCTCTCACAATCACCGAAGTCGGCCGCAAACAATCACCAATTGCGCCGAAGCTTCTCCACAATCGCCAAGTCGTCTAGGTGTTGGCAAACACCAAGAATAACAAGAAACCACGCGGCGATGACGATGACCAAGCGCCACTAAGATGCAATGCAATGATCAAAGCACTTGAATCACTCAAACTCTCACAAATATGCAACAAGAGTGAAGAGAGTGAGTTGGGGGCTATCTCAAGAAAGCACAAGTATGTCAAAAGAATAGAAGGTGCAAGAGAGTGCTCCTTGAGCCGGCCAAAAGATATTTATAGCCTTCCACAAAAGACTAGTCGTTTTCCCCTTCATCATTGCTTTCCTGCGTAGCTCCGGACGCTATTTCATAGGGGGGTCTGGACCATCGCGTCTGCGTCCGGACCCTCCTTCCATTTGAATTCGGCCGTTGACGCCTTTCCTGCTGCTGACGTGCAGCATCCGGACGCGGTGAATAGTGGCGTCCGGACCCGCTTTTCCTTGCGTCCGGATACAACTCAGAGAGGGTCCAGAGAGAACCAAGTCTCCGGACCCACGTCCGGTGCCCATGGTCCGGACCATGCTTTGCGTCCGGATCATCTGAACAGAGGAGTCCAGTGAGCTCCAACCTCCGGACGCTGCGTCCGGAGTCCACATCCGGACAATCATCCGCGTCCGGACCACCTGTCCAGAGAGGCTGCTGCTTAGGGTTTGCAACCGGATGCATGTCCATTTGTCCGGTCGGCCTCTGCCCTGCGTCCGGACCTTGCGTCCGGAGCCTCTCTGAGTGGCAAACCGAGCCACTTCTTCTTATCCAAGCTTCCATGTGCTAACACCTTATGATCCAAGCCTTGTTCACCTGTGTTAGCTTTTGTAACATATATTTCTTGGATTTATTTTAGTTTGTGTCACTTAGGTTTATTTTATGTGGATGCAATGCAAACCTAGTGGCACATGATAACCGCAATCGACACGAGTTTTCCCTTCCTGATAGTACGGCTATCTATCCTAAATGTGATCACACTCTCTATAGTTTCTTGATCACTAAACCAAAAATGGCCCTATAGATATACCTTTGCCTTGGGTCCATTTTGTTTTTCTCTTTCTTCTTTTCCTTAGTCATGGAGCACTTGATCCATCATGATCTTTCATCTAGCTCCATGTCTCAAGGTGAACCACCCTATCTTGATCATACACTTAGTACAAGGGTTAGTCCATAGGTTTCATCAATTAACCAAAACCAAACAAGGTCTTTCAGACGCTTTTCCACCAGTTGGCCAAACCAACTCAGTATGCACCTCTGCTTCGGACCACTGGTCCGGAGGTCACCACCGGACCAATTCCTCTAGTCCGGAGCCTCTTCTATCTTCGAGCCAAATCACGCAGGGAGCGCCTGTGCTTCGGACCACCCCTCCGGACCACACCATCGGACCATGCCGTCTAGTCCGGAGCTTGCCTTGGTCTTCTGCTGAGCCACCATCGGACTAGTCCGGAGCTTCGAGTCCGGAGCTCTTTCCTCTGAGCTCTTCCTGAGGTAGGACCACCGGACCACTCACTAATGGTCTGGAGCTTCTTTGCAAACTGGTTCAGAGCTTCTGTCTTGGTCAGAATTCTCTTCTCTTTTCTTCCCTTGATCTCATGTGCCACCACCAAGTGTTTTACTGACTTGTGCTCGTGTGTTGGCATATTTTATCAAGTTTTACAAGGGTTGCACATTAGGTTAGGATGCAATGCAATGGATGATCAACCTAATGGCACTCGATAGTTGTAACCACATACTATTTTCCCCTCTTCATAGTGCGGTTACCTATCCTAAATGTGATCACACCCACTAGGTGTCTTGATCACCAAAATGGAAAAGCCCTAGCTTATACCTTTGCCTTGTCTAGCTTAGGGTCTCCTCCTTCTCTCTTCTTCTTCAAGTGTGAGCTCTTGTTGGTTTTCTCCTTAGCCTCCTCCTTGCTCCACCACTTGTCAACCTCACTTCACCTTGGTGTACTAAACCTACTCACACTTAGAGCTAGGTTAGTACTTAGGTTTCATCAATTACCCAAAACACTAGAGATCTTTCAGATGGACCTAGGACGAATGTCTTTTGGTTCAGAGGCAACCGGGGGCTAGGACGTCCCACCAGCGAATATTTGCACAAGATTCAGGTTCGCCTCGCCCCCAAAAAAATAGCGGACGGGGGCGTCCTCGGTGGGATGAGCCACACACGCACGTGGGAAGAACGAGAACATGAGCGAGGGCTTGCCGCAGTTGAGGAAGAAGGAAGAAGTAGGGACTCATCGGAGTTGCCGGAGTGGAGGAAGAAAGGGTGTGCGACAATGGGAGCACGAGCTCCGCCCTTGGTGTCGTCGAGCCATGAGGAGCACGGGCTCCGCCCTTAGCTCCAGCAAGCAGCCATGGGAGCACGGGCTCCACCCCTGGCCCCAACGAGATCAACCCCTGACCTCGGCGAGATCCGCCCTTGACGCCGTCGTGCCCGGCCTCGGCAAGCCGCGAGGAGGTCCTCGCCGCGAGATCGAGGGTCGGCCGTATCGTCGCAGCAGAGAAGGCACTAGGCGGCGCGCGACTAGGCTCACCGGCAGGGTGGCCAGCCGAGCTCCCTTCTTGGGGAAGCATGCGACAGAGGCTGGGATTCAGCCGTCCTCGCGGAAGCACGCGGCGGAGCCGTGGAGGCGGTACGCGCCAGTGGGGATGCTGGGAACAAGATAAGGAAAAATAATTAAAAAAACTAACAAATGGGTCCCACATGTCAGTTGTCCATCCCAATTTTGATATCTTTAAACCAAACATAAAATGGATTGGTCTCATCCATCTCAACCAAACGGAAAATAGAATTGTTCCATCTTACAAAACAGAAGCAGGACCGTCCCATTCCACCTCGACTCACAACCAAACACTACCTTAGTTCTGCAGTTGGGGAGAGACCGACTGTCATGGGCAGCCAACGGGTTGCCCAATAGCTCAAGTGTCATGGCGGCAGACACATGGTCAGCAGCTGCATAGGGAGTTGGGGACACGCATGGTCAGCAGCTGCATAGGGAGTTGGGGACATGCAATGGCCAGCAGTCAGCAGCAGGAGTCGAGGAGGCCAGTTAGCAATTAAAGAGTGGTTGAGAGTGTTGTAGCTATTATTAGTAATTAAGAGGAAGTTGAAAGGCCATGCGCCAGCTAGAGAAGCTGAAGAGCTGGGTGCCAGCTAGAGGAGTAAAGGGTTGTGCGTCAGCCCCTCTATTTATATCCATGTAACCAGTTCACTTGAACCAAGCAATCAAGAATGAAGAAACAGTTCTCCAATCTCTCCATATTTCTGAAGCTCTAGGCATAGCTTAAGGCCTAATTCTCTTCTCATCTCATACTCTCAAGCTCTAGGCAAAGCTTAAGGCCTAAATTATCCCCAGTTATCTACCACACCTATAACATCTGGTATCAGATCAGCTTTGGTTCGATCCTCCCCACCACACCACCGCAACCATCTTCCACCTCCATCTACCTCAGCCACCAAATCGGCTGTCACCGCCTCTCTGTTGGGTCACCACCACAGCAGCACCACTCCTCCATCGATTTTGGATGTCTCACCCAATCTAGGCCGCCGCCATCGGGACTCTCCAGACCTCCGTCGACGCAAGTACTCAAGTGCTTCACACTGACTACCATGAAGCCGCAGAATTGACCATCAAGCTATCCAGCTCGAGGACGAGCTAGGTCTCCAAGGGCGGGGGAGATGTCATGGGCAGCCAATGGGTTGCCCAATAGCTCAATTGTCATGGTGGCAGACACATGGTCAGCAGCTGCATAGGGAGTTGGGGACATGCAATGGCCAGCGGTCAGCAGGAGGAGCCGACGAGGCCAGTTAGCAATTAAAGAGTGGTTGAGAGTGTTGTAGCTATTATTAGTAATTAAGAGGAAAGTTGAAAGGCCATGCGCCAGCTAGAGAAGCTGAAGGGCTGGGTGCCAGCTAGAGGAGTAAAGGGTTGTGAGTCAACCCCTCTATTTATATCCATGTAACCAGCTCACTTGAACCAAGCAATCAAGAATGAAGAAACAGTTCTCCAATCTCTCCATATTTCTGAAGCTCTAGGCATAGCTTAAGGTCTAATTCTCTTCTCATCTCATACTCTCAAGCTTTAGGCAAAACTTAAGGCCTAAATTATCCCCAGTTATCTACCACACCTATAACACTGACTGCCCCTACTACCTCTGATGACTATACAAGGAGTGATGATAGTACTCCCTGAATTAGTTCTTAACGAATGCATGTGTGAATGATATAGTTACCTTGGAGCGCACTATATCCACCCATGAAACCAAATTTCTATGGATCTAATATATACCCATGCTATAATATGAATCTTTGAATTTGTAGTGCCGAGCTCATTATTTTTTAGACAAAAGGCACATAGACTCGACTTATATTGAAAGCCATCACTAAACTATTTTTAGCTTGTTTCAACTTGTTCTCTCTCACTTAATACTATTCAATCAGTCGGAATCAGTCGACTTTTATACCAGCGGACCAAAGCCTGCCCACAAAAATGAAAGTGGCAACAGCTTCACAAGCCTGCCCACAAAAATACTCTCAGCCTCTCTAGGCCCACACAAACATGTTTGCTGCAAAGAACTTACAAGAGAACATCTCAACATTAGCTATAGAGCTTGCGAACACAAAGGAAAAAAAGAAGAAGATTTAACCAAAAAAACTACAAGATTTAGCCAATCCTAGATCCACTGCAGCACATTAGTGTTACGATAAAGAACTTTCCACTGCAGCAAATTAGTGTTACGAAATGGTGTCTCAACAGATCCGGAGACCCCCTTCGGACTTTCCACTGCAGCAAATTAGTGTTGAAACGGTGTATCAACAGATACCCCGTTTGGTGATCTCATTAACAAAGTCACTAATAGACACTAGGCACCTGTTCACGAACTCATCTATCAAATAGAAGATTAGTAGATATGATTAGATATGGTCATATTTGGTTCTCATAAGTCATCTGACTTATAAGTAAGTGAAAAAAGTGACTTATTTTGTTAAACACCCTAACTTATAAGTCACCCTAACTTATAAGTTGCTTCACCCTAACTTATGGACTTATAAGTCATCTCCTTTTCACATAGAACCACACCTTTTTTTTTTTTGCTTTGGGACCACACTCCAACTCATTTCTCACATAAAACCACAACTTTTTTGCTTTGGGACCACTCCAACTCATTTTCTGTATGACTTATAAGTCATTGGAAACCAAACAAACATGACTTATAAGTCATTAATTTTAAGTCACCTGACTTATAAGTCGGGTGACTTATGGGAACCAAACAGAGCCTTAGTTTTATTTTTAAGGACGTGTCTTTTAGGAGGAGTCGTGACTTTCCCTTCGTGACACTCTTCACCTGTATAAATATATTTTAGAGATCAATAAAACTCAGTTATAGTCTTGAGATTGACGAAGTCACTACAGATGTCTCGTTGTCGATGGGTACATCGCCTATCATTGAAAGAATAACGTCGATAAATCAATGGTAGACGACGTACCCGTATCAAATCAAAGATTTAAATCCGGGTGGGTATGTCCATAAGAAAACCATCCAGCTGAACTAGTCTTAGGGCGTGTTTGGAACCGCGTCGCAAAGAACGCGCGGTGCGGTATCCAAAACGCGGCCCTCAGCTCGCGGCACGGAAAACGCAGATGGCAGTGTATTCTGGCGGTGGCTGAGTCTATCACGCGGTGGAAACAATCGCGGATACCGCGTGACGTTTGGCGCGCTTATTCTCGATTCTCGCGGTCAGACGTCCGAAGATATGATTTTAATCCATTCCAAACACGCCCTTAGTTCGTTGTCCTCCCTGAGTTTGCCGAGTTCCGAAGAACAAGTGGGTTCCATACAGCCTAGCCAAAGCAACATACCGCCGTGCAAGAACAGAGGCATCCTGCTCTGCCGGTGAAAGGATTAAGAGCCTCAATCAAAGAACGTTGAAGCAGGAAGGATGAAGAACAACATCCCACGGGCACTTAGGAAGAAGGAGGTCAACGGTCACACAAGTCACAGAATAAGAGGTAAAATTGCTTAGTTTTATAAGGCATTGATCTCCACACATATAAATAGAAAGGGCTATGAATCCACGTTACAACTTACAATGTCACATTAAAAAGTATCCACACTTTAGTCTTTTATTAGTTTTATTTTATTTTATATTTGTATAGGAGAGGAGAATTATAGCTGAAAATTTGGCTCTATTTATTGACTGACCTTGTTCTGAACACCTATATCCTCACCGCGGAAGACGAAGCGCAGCAGCGCACGCCCCGAAAAAGGAAGAAGAAACGCGGTGGCTCGAGACTCGAGCCATCAGATGCGCCAACCCCAACCCCACCGTGTTGAGCTATAGGAGTCGGACGGCGCTGGG